>CBVK0103389971.1:0-13787 GCA_900067695.1 Picea abies | reverse complement strand
CGAGATCTACACTCTTTCCCTACACGACGCTCTTCCGATCTCACTTAAATTACCTTAAGTGACTACGACTTGCACGCCCTATGGATATTAGCAGCTTATCCTGCATGAAAGTATTGAAGTTCTCCTTAGGGTTCACGGTTTGAGCATGTAACTTGAATGCTAGTTGCCGTTATTTTTGGGGCAGTGAATGTTACACTTGACCACGTCTTTTCCTTTTGGGGGATTATATTGTTACTATTTCAGTATCAACACACATCACTCCTTTTAGTACTTGAAGCATTGTTTCCTGAATTTGTCATAATTTTCATATTAAGCTCATAATTATAATAATGTTGCAGTTTAATGCCCTACCTGTAATACAATCAATTAACCTCTCTTAAAAGAAAAATGTTTTACCTTGAGTGTTTTGAGAGGGATACCCACTCTAGTTGGTGGAACCCTTCATTTAGCCTAAAGAAAGAAGGTTGTCAACGTCCATTGGATTCCTTACGTAAGTTCTCTCCATAGGACACCTTGAGGATTAATAGGAGTATCAACCTTTAGAGTTTACTTTTTCCTTCGAAGGATTATGAACCTAAGCGCAATCAAAATCTCTCGATACAATTTTTTTTCTTAGACATTTCCCTTTGGAGAAATTATGGTTGTTCCGAGCCTCGGGTTTTTGTAAAGTATAGCTTGTTTTAGATAGTGCTCGTTAATAGTGTTAATTCTCGTAGTTTAACCTCCAGGTGACCCTTCTTCATAAACATCATGGTAGCTTTAAAAATTTCTTGATTAGCGTCCTTGGGATTTTATTTACCACCACATAACAAGATAAAATGACTTAAAGGATAGCCTTGAAGTGGCATTAGAACATAGACATCCACCACTTTTAGGATTAGCCCTTCTAGACAACAATGCCGATCTGGGAAGACATGGATTTGTCAGAGCCATTGGAGGGTGATGAAGGGGAAACAATGGCTTTTCCTTTATCAAGGGCATGGTGGACCTCAGTTTTCAATCTCTTGTTAGCATGGGAGGATTTCACTGGCGAGTGGTCAGGGGAAACTTGGACAATGGGGTTAATAGGCGGGGGAGCAAGCAAGGACAAGTTGGGCCAGCCACGATGTTGGGAGGCTGTCGGGTGGACAATCTCCTACCATCCATCATTTTTCGGGACCTGAGGTTGTAATGAGACATGAGGAGGTATGGGGATACCGAGGGCTTGCGGGGCTTGGAAAGGAGGCCTTTAAGGCCTAGGTTGGACTATTCCCTGCCCAATCCAATTGAAGAATCCAACATGAAACAATTGGCCAAGCTCTTATGAATCAACGTCAAAATGTATGGAGAACCTAGGCCTTCTTGGGCCTCGGTTCCAATTACCTCTACCTTTGTTTCCTTGACCACGGCTACCTCGACTGAAAAAACTCATCTTGCATGTGTGATCGATTAGAAAATAGTCTTTTAAATAACCATACATGACAACTCTTAAAAAAATTAAATATATTTGGCTTAACAATGTATCCGACTCATGCAATCCAATCCATACAAATTGTTTTACTGTTAATCAATGAGCATGGGGTTGAAAAAGGGTTATGGGATATGTAATGGGTTTGTATTGAGATAAAACATGATATAATGAGGGGGAAAAGATATGGTCACTGCTCAATGACAACAACAATCAACTGAAAATAAAAACATTAAAACATCATTGTAATCCACACAAGACACTACCACTTTCAACTGCCTTAGCACCAAAATTCTCTTGACTATAATCAATCTCAGAACAGGGAGTGAAAAAATGAAATGGGAAGGTGATGTGATTTGTAATTAGCGGAAAGTGAAATCATGGAAGGGAAGGAAGACGATTATTGTTCATGAAATTAATTAAGTGATCCACAAAACATTCTGCGAAAAGAGATGCATCAACCATCAATCATTTTGACCAAATAACAGTTTCTGTGCTTTTAACTAGTTCTCTGCTCATAATCAAATATCCAACATAATGCCACCACAAGACAGTATGTATTCCACACAATTTGTAAGTGGTTTTGTTCCTTTCATTTACATTCTTTGCATTTTATCACAATTTACAAACATTACCCATTTCCAATCTGTAAACTATCAAAATCAACCACTGCCCATGCATTTCAATCCACAATAATACTCAAAAGTCATGTTGTCAATTAACAATGAAGTCATTATCACTGCAATCAGGCCTATCATTTAAATGCAATGATATTCGTTAAACATATATATGCAGTAACCAAAATAACCAAGACCAAATTGCTACGCATGAATTGACAATTAATCAAACAACCAACATCCACCATTCAGACACAAGCTATGCATAGGGTAATTCGCCCAAGCAATGTAGTTGTGTCACTATAAAAACAAACAATTCAATGTTACTTAAAAGCTGGGCCACCCATCCAACACGACTGTCATCAACAACTTGCCTGCTTTAACAAGTGATCGATTGCAATAAACAAACATGCTTAAAACTCTGTGGGTATCCCTGAGTGTGAAAACCAAGCTATCCATACTCCACACAGTGCGCAGCTAACAAAACCTCATGATGCAACATTTCTACTTAACACAACAAACACAAAGTCGCAGTAATAAATCAACATATCATGTTGAGCCATCGATTTAATATAATATTGCTTTGATTTAATCACATCGTGATCGACTATGATGTGCACACTCGGGCTTATACAATCAACAAGCATAAGGATGCAGTGGATATACTCTCTACAGTCATCTAGTTCAATAGTCATTCGGCCCCAAAGAAAACCATAGTTACCACGCCCATTATTTCATTTTTCAAAACACCATACACACAACGCAACATGCGTGAGCACATCAAGCATTTGTAACCAATTCTAGCTAATCATCCAAATAATCATTAGTGCCAATACCAGTGACTGTGTATCAACCAAACAATTCGCCACTGTTGTAAAAAAATAATCAACCTAACAAGTTGTAGCAACTATGCATACCCACACATCAAATCAAATTGGGGTAGAGGCCTTCTCCATTAAAAATATTGAGTTATTAACATAAGGAGAGTGACTGCGTACTTTGAAAGTGAAATTTTCTATGAAGGTTTTATCCTTATTATCACAGAAGAAGTAACTAAATGTCAAACCAACATGATTGCCATATGAACAACTGGGCGGGTCCGAATTCAAAGTAATCGACCATACACTCAATCCACAATGAACCGTAGCAACTTGACAGGCATGATGGTCTCCTCTATAAAACTCCAGACTAGAGGGTTAAGGGTCTACTCTGTATCCAACACCAGGGAAACGGAGCCAACTCCTTATAATGGTGGAACCTTCGAGGCCAAGGGTGTACACACAGAGAGAGACATGATTCATTCGTGGACAGGTAACAATCCATGGAAAGGGTTCCATTCGGCCTGGCAATTTAATTTAATGCATGATTAATTCGTGGACAGGTGAGGCTCCCATTCGGCCTGGCAATTTTATTTAATGCATGCAGGGTATAACCCTCGTGTTCTTTGTTTAAACTACCACAGTACTAAGGTGAGGACAAGGTCGAGTTAAGAACAGAACACTCACTTTGTGACCCTTAGTGGTGGAAACAACCAATGCCCAAGTGAACGAAACATAGTGTCGTAGGAGACCTCCAACTACTAACCCCATAAAAGACAAAGACTGGGATTAGTGACAAATGCGTCCAGATAGCCATCCACCCAAGACTAAACAAAAACCCTCCAACTAAACCAGCAACGATAGCAGGGAGCCATCACCCAGGAAGACCAATAACTTTTATGAACTCAAAATTATTACAGGAAGAACCATCCACTCTTCATTCCAAGAACCCAAATTTCACACAGTTCCAATACTTAGGAAAACACAAACCAATACACCTAAGCCAGTAATCATTTCATAACCAGAGCAGAGTCACGAATGGCCAAAAAAATACATACCTGTAATCGAATTCCTCAAAACGAGAGTTGTTCGAGCGATTCCTCCCTGCTAAAAATTCAAAGCATAACCACAACAACAAGATCAAACAATAGCCCGACTAGGGTGGTGGCTAACAAGAGGAGTAAAGGTGACGTGCAGTAAATGCAAGTCACCTCCACCCACAATGTATTAACTCATCAGTACATGCCAACACACTCTTCATTAACCATTAATCAAACCATGTATCGAAACCATCACCATATTAAAAACCAATAGTGATACTTATGCCATAACATAATTCAAGCCCCATATGATTCAACCATTCGCATAACCAATAGCACTATTACCTTTCCAAATGCACCATCAACATTTCATACCATATGCATACTAACCATATAACCCAATCAAAATTTCATATCCATTTATTTGCTAGCTAGGGTTTAACAATAATTGTTAAGTCTTCTCATGCATGTAGTATAGTTTAGTATAGCTTTAAATTCTCCCCCTTTGCAATTGTTTCTCATTTCCTTCCAATTGTTTGCATGTAGTATTGCAGAATTAGGTCCCTTTTCTTTGCATTTGTTATAGTATTTTTCCTCTCTCAAAACTGCCCTTCATGTAATTTCACTAACATATTTGTTGTGCAGGTGCGATAAGAACATACAACAATAACATTAATGAATAACATAGGTTGTAGTGACATAAGTAACCAACACTTCATAAGCTCAATTCATAACCAATAACAACAAGATTTCATAAACCATGTAAGTCGTGTCGCACATCATCACAACATAAAAAATGAACAGATCCGATCTCTAATAGTTCAAGGGGGCCCCACCTACTAGTATTATTAATTTTTATGATAATAGGATTTAGCAACACTTTGCGGGCAACACTTCATTGACAATTTTAATCGTCAACAACCCACTTCATTTTAACACTTTTCGCTCAATACAATCCCTCACACATCCCAGGACCCTTATTCACCCCCTACTCATTGACAAGTATTAAACGATTTGTATGGATTGGATTGCATGAGTCTGATGTGTTATTGAACCAAACTTTGTTTCATATTTAAAGAGATGTCATGTATGGTTGTTGAAGAAACTAGTTTCTAATCAATAATGCATAACAAGAATGAGATTTTTCAGCAGAGGTAGACATGGCTGGGGTAACAGAGGAATAGGGAATTGAAACAGGGGTCCTAGAAGGCCAAGGTTTTCTATACATTTTGATGCAGACTCATAAGAGTTGAGCCAGCTATTTCAAGCTATATTTTTTAACTTGATTGGACAAGGAGTGGTCCAAACTAGGCCAGAAAGGCCTCCCTTCCAAGCCCCACATGTCCCTGGTATCCCAGTACCCCCTCATGTCTCATTACAACATGAAGTCCCTGAAAACGACGGAAAACGACGGATGGCAAGAGATTGTCCATCCGAAAATCTCCCAACATCGTGTCTGGCCTAACTTGTCTCTAACTGCTCCTCCACATGTCAATCAAATTGTCCAAGCTTCCCCTACCTACTCACTAGTACAGTCTTCCCATGCAAGAAAAAGGTTAAAAACCAAGGCCCACCATGCTCCTGACAAAGGAAAAGTCGTTGCTGCCCCCTCCTCTCCCTCAAATGACTCTGCCAAATCCGTGTCATCCCGCATGAAGTTGAGAGATGATTTCTCTCATGTTATCAGTGATATTAGGCCTAAAGGCTCTACACATCCTAGGGAAAATTGACAGAAATCAAAGGGTGAGAGAAACAACAAGGGGAAGATTGCATCCTAGAGTGGAAAATATGGGTTTCAAGTATTTTTATTTATTGATTGTTGAGAACAGTTGACTTCTGAAATTTTGGACAACACACTATTTTTTGGATATATGGATAATATAATTTTGGATACAAATTCAATTATCATTGATATAAATTGTCAAATTATGAGAGTGATGATGGGAGCCACAAGGAGGGATGTGTTTGATTGATTAACTAGTTGTGTTATGCTTGTTAAATAACTAAAGGGAGTCACACGGGGTCCCACCTACTAGTTATTATTTATTTAAAACCCTTATTATGATTTTATTACTTTTCCCCCTTAACTAAAAGGTTGGTTTAGTTTTAGTTAAATTAAATAACGAGGTAGTTTAGCTACAACTAATTATGTTTGCTTAAAAGCAAGAGGAAAAGGAGGAACAAGAGGATAATAGAAGGAGAAGCATACTAAGGTCTTCTCTTGAGTTTTATTGAGATAATTCAGTTTTCATTCATTCTTTAATTCATTCAAAGCCTAATTCTCTTTCATGACAATAGGGTCCTGTTGTAGACAACAGGATTCAGGATTGAATTACATCTTCCAGACACTTATTTTTTAGAGGTGTTGATATATCTTTGATAGTCTGTGTAGACTTGTTTGTTTGTGAATTAAATTTCATGACTTATAAAGGCTATTGTGTAGAGTCGAGTGGGCAGCAATCTGTGGCAAGCTGATCTAGCTTTTAAAGTTCAATTTTTACTTTTTGTTGGAAGTCATTTTGTATGGTTTTCATCGAGGACATCTAAGTTTGACTTTGGCCCAAACTTCCTCATAGAATTTTGTAAAGAGAATGAGTCTTTTGATAAATTGGAATGGAATAAACAATTTCTTTATGTCTCATCCGTGTTGATTGTTGACTTGGTGTTTTTACTTCTATCTCTACATTTATCTATGCATCTGTTATATTCAGAAAATTACATAAATGTTGAATTTTCCAGCAAACTTTCATTTATAAAAAAAATCATCCTAAGCACTTGTAACCGATACTTGTGGATTAGGGAAAAACAATTTATGGCTATAAGCATAGGGTGATATTCCCGTCTATCTTTCTTTAGCCAAGTAAGATCTGAAAATGCCTGAGTAACATTATTTCATATATTTTCCTCAACAACCGTCGACCATTATAGTTTCCACATCCAAAGAGTCTCTTTTTGCAGATAAAGAAGACCAACACTCTATCTTATTTGAATATCTATTTGGCATATAAATGTTTATAAGATATATCTTAAAGCTAAAATATGTGTGCTTTAAAACAATGAGAATCCAATGATTAGCACAAAAGGTTACCTCTTTTTCCTAGATTTGTGTATCCTAGAGTGTCAAAATACCTCTTGATGCACCTATTGAGATTTTGGCAATTCCTTATCCTATTCGTAAAGCCTTTATAGCATTTCCTATTGTTGCAGAGTCCTCCATTTTTGTCTCCTAGAGGAGAATTACATATGGCTTCTCAATTTTAACAAGCTCTCTGAGATCTTCAACCTTGGAGATATTGTTGAAGCCTCTGCAATTCCAGGAAAGGAGTTTCATTAATGTGAGTTGGAGGGAGCCCACCCACTAGGGACAGGTAGATCTGATCCTCTGTTTCCTCCTTGTTTCCCTGAATTTCTTAGTGAGATTTCAATGGAGTATTGATTCTCGAGTGATTTTTCTTTGTTAATTGCATCTTCCATCACATCCTTGTTTGTGCACCGTCCAGATTTCTGAGTCTTTTCTATTATGATCTCACCTTCCTCTATTTTTGGCCTTATTGTTCCTTTATATTTGGTTCGTTCTATGTGTTATGATTGCTCTGTCTCTTGCACCTCTTCTTGAATAGCTTCATGAAAAATTTCCTCTTCACCAGACTCCTCTCCAGCCTGATCCGATGAATGCGTGGATTGGAGTAAGATTGGTTCTTCATGTATTGATGCCATATGATTTGAATCTGTTATCATTTCTCTTCCTGTAGAGAATTTTCTAAGTGTTTCAAATGGATTTACATATTCCACTGGTTTTTCCTTTGAGTGAGGGTCTATTCGGGTCTCTGTTTGCTTTAGAGGGTTTGGGCTTATTTTAAATTGGGTTGTTACTAGTGTTGTTAGGATTTTTGGAGGGGTTTTCCTCTCCAATATTTGGGCCCCCATTTTTTCGCAGTGTTGGATTTCATTTTTACTTGTTTCCATCCCTCACCCTGTGCTTCTCCATATTCTACTAGATCTGGCTTGTTCTTTGGACAACTCCTAGCAAAATTTCCATATTCATGGAACATTTTACATTTGAAAGGTAGTTTCTCATAGTCTAGCTTCTAGATATGATTCCAATCATCTAGAGAAATATTGATAGCTTGAAGAAACCCTTTTTCCAGATCTACTTCTACACAAATTCATGCACAAGAGAACATTGAGGATTTGGGCTCAGCTCTGTCAATGTATTTTCCAACAATGTCACCAATACTTTTTAAAGACTCATCCCCCCAACAGTGAAAGGGAAAGTGAGGAAGGTGAACCCATAATGGGACTGCGGAAGGAATGTCACTTTTTGGATCAAAATATGATGTCCATCGATTCAAATATAAACCCCTTGTGCCATAAAAATAAGTTCCACTATGAAAAATAAGATCTCTATCTTCTTTTAGTTTGAAGTAAAATATATAAAAACTCTTACCGCAGAAAAAATTACTCATTCTCCCTTTGATCAAAGGTTTCCAGTTCTATGCTATCTAAAGATCGATCTTCCTAGGAGAAGACCATAGCCCTGTAAATTGCTCGATCAGGCCTTTATATACATAAGAGAGAGCTCTTTTTCGAGATGCTTGAGCTGCATAAGAGAGAACTCTTTAACAAATTGGGAATGCATGGGACATGAAATAGGATTCCCCATGGATCTGACCAATTGCTTGAAGGCTACGATTTCAATGTCAAATTTGGGAGGGGGATCGTGTTCCACCCCCTCCATAGAAGTCGTGAATAAAATATCTGAAAACCAGAAAGCACGCTAGGGTTTCTTCATATTGCTCCGATGTGATAGTTAAAGACTCCCTTCCAAAGTCCACTCACACCTAATTTATGAATGATGTTTAACCCAAAATATTTTGGAGTATCCAAGGTTAGGAATTAGTAACAATTTTATAAATATAGGGAGAAGCCCATTTTGAAAGGGCTCTTCAAGCTTTGTATACACTCTAGAAACTATTTTTGGAGAAAATACTTGGTTAACTAATATTGAGAAACCCTTAGGACCAACTTTTGATAGAGAAAAGAACTTATGTGTATTGTTGTTTGTTGTGAACTATTTCTAGCAGAATGTTTGCTACTCACATGAACTATAAGGACATGCTTTGCTTATATACTTTTTTGATGCAATCTTTGTTACTCTTACATTTTTGGTTATTCTTTATTATAGTTAATGTTCTGAGCATATGAGTTGTTGATGTATGGATAACTATGATTAAAATTTTATGGTTATATATGTATGCATGTGTTTCTAACTTTTCACCTTCATGACATCTATCTGATTGGGGTATTTGCGGAGTTTAGTTTCATTTCAACTCGTAATGTTACTACAATTCACTTCTAGCTAGGATAGGATATATTATAAGTAGATTAGATTTCTCTTATGTATTTACATAGTCTTCATCTACATCTCTCATTTGCAGAACCATCCATAATTTCACCCTCACAACCAATAATGGAAGCCGAGCCATAATCCAGATGGGTTTCCTAAACCAAATGGTGCATTGTCTAATCGGTGTGATGTACTAGGGAGTACCCCTTATTGTTGTTGGGAATTTTTGGCCCATCAATAGAATTGGTGCTAGAAGGAGGGCCTAAATTTGTATGGCTTACATAAATTCACTTCATATGCACGGTCAGTCTTCTGAGAACACCCATGTTTCAATTATTTTTCCTCATATCAATTTAGAATAGGACGTTTCCTTTGAATATACAAACCCCACATTCGAAAGCATTGTTGGCAGCCCTAAAACTCAAATAGAAACATGGTTTCCTATACAATACAAAGAGTTTACTGAAACTTGACCTATTACCCACACGTACATACTCCAAATTACTTAGGAAATTACCAACAACTAGAGAAATAAAACATGGGTGAACGACAATATCATAGGGTAGTGATTCCACGATGGTTTTCTGAAGGTGATCTAAATTTAGTAGAACCTTTGCATGAAATGCCCAGAAAACTAGAAAAAATCCTTCCAAAATTTGATCCTAATAGACCTCGCTCCCCAAAAGATCACATAAACATTTTATTTTTAGCTATCTGACTCCTCATTATTTGTCATGAGGACATAATCTGTAGACTTTTCCATTACACCTTTATAGGTAGATCATCCACATGGTATTTTAACCTACATCCTAACTCCATAACTAGTTGGGAAGACTTTGAAAAGGATTTTATTGGAAAATTTGGGGATCGAAAAAATATTGTTGCCTTATACAAGGAGTTAGGAACCATAAAAATGGAGAAAAAGGAGAAAGTGGGGGACTTTAATCAGCGTTTCACTACAATCCTCAATAAGTTTATTGCAGAGACAACTCCTTTACAATCCTTAGCCCTCGAATACTACACTTCGATTATGATCCCTTCTATAGGCATGCTTGTTAAATGAGTTGGTAAACACTCTTTAGCTCATAATTTTGAAGACGTCGAAGTTATTGAATAGGAATTTTCTTCTTACGGTAGTCATCCATACTCTAAAGAAACTAAATCAGCTGGAAATAAACTATTGTTATTGGCGAAACCTCCCAAGAAGGAATCCAAAGATCTAGACAACATGGTTAAGCTGGTCAAGAAGTTTTCAAACGAAGTTGTTGAACTTAGGAAAAACGATGGGGAAGGGCCCTCAAGGCCTAGAAATTTTTGCCCCTTTTTCAAAAGGAATGACAACCAACCCAAGCCAACAGAGGTCCCACAACTTACACTAAACCTAGATACCTTTGGTAGTGATAAATTTTTCTCATATCACTAGCAAAACCATTCTAAAAAAACACCCTCAGTGGGTAAAATCTATGACTTTGGTCATCAACCAGTTTTTGGACTAGTAAATCTTAAACGATGAACAACCCAACAAATCTAGAAACGAAGAAACTGCCAAATAAGTCCCTCAAGTGTCTGTTATGACCTTATGGGGCTGGTGTATTGACTCAGATGATGATCCAATTGAAGAATTTTTTATAGGAGAGACACCATTTGTAAAAGGTGGCCCCAAATAATACAACCTACACAGCAAAGGTGTTTTCCCCAATACTCCTTCTCCTTCAAAGGTTGATTCCCCCATCAAGAAAATCATACCCCCCATTTCTGCTTCAAAACCAAGCGCCCAAGCTCCAATTCCTGCTTGAAATAAACCTAACACCTCTGCCTCTTCTAGCAGTAACAAATCAAACATGTCAAACCTGATTGCAAGAAACATTAATCCCAACACTCTGACAATCAACAACAAATCCAATGACCCTCAACCACACACAACAACAAGTAAACCATAAATGCACACTTTTGATTATAGTGTTATTGAAGATATGAAGAAAACTAAAGCTAACATTTTCATGTTTGACATCTGCACATTACCAAAACAACGTGATATTCTTCTCAATACTTTTAGTTCCAACAAATCTCAGAAGAAGACCATTGATGTAACTAACAGCATTCATATAGTTGCATAAACAAAGGATATACATAAAGTTGAGATCAAATTTTCCATTATCCAACAAGTGTAGGTGCATATTCAAAATCTCAGGTGTTGAGGAAAAGGTATGAGGAACCTCACGCCAACATTTTCGAATCTTACTTGGATAAGGTAAGATAAGCAGGATTGTCACCTTGAGTTTATAGCCAAAATAATAATAATAAATTCAATTGATTCTCAAGTAACGAGTACTAGGAACCAATGTCGTCTTTTATATTTAAATATGTAAAAGATGAAATTAAAAATATGTGTTTTGTTTTGTATAGAATCAAGAACAAATGAAACATAAATCTGATAAGTAATACAAGGAAATACACATGTGGGACCTAAAAATCAGCCAAGCAATTTTATTGATTTCATTCCAAATTACAATAAAAACCCCTTTTTCATACCATTGAGAGGGTAGGGACCAAGATCTAATTTAAAGATATTTGATGGGCACCATACAAAAAGAATATGATATCAAGAAAATATTGAGAATAGAAATCTGGATTAGCCTAGCCACGGAAGTATCATTGATTGACTCTGCAAAATATCCTCTATCAACAATGAAAACTAATTCATAATCAAATTAGAATACATAGACTATCAAGACACAATGATCAACCTTTCTAGTATAAGTTGTTGAAAGATGCCTCTCAGCCTTTGAATCTTGCTACCTTCAATAAGACCCTGCTATCAACTAAAGGGTTAATACTCTAGGATAACTCAAAATGGATGAAAAATAATTGATCTCACAAGTATAAGAGCTTACCTTTATCAAAAAATTCTTTCCATGTTCTTTCTCCTTTGTCCCTTCAATCGATTTCTCTTTTATCTCCTTCAAAGAAGTTGTGGTAGTTTCAAACAACCTTTAGTTAAGTCATAAATGAATTTTAGTTAACTAGGGATAAATAATAAATAATAATAATAATAGATAAAGGGTTAATAAATAATAACTAATAGTTGGGACCCTTGTATCTCCCAAATATTATCCATATATATCCAATAAATAAAATGTATTTTCCACTACAAAAAGAAAATATTAACTGGCTATCCAAAAATGAAGACATAGTGTCATGCTATCTAAATGAGTTCAAAACATAAATAACCTATTCACCACCATAAATAAATATGAAATATCAATAGCCATATTTACTGTGAGAAGCAGTTTGCTTCTTTTCACTGCTTGTTACTTTTGTTGCCTTGTTTATTGAGATGGATTTCTCAGACTGTAGTTGATTGGATGCCTTGGGGTGGACCTCACTTAAGTCTTGGGACTATTCATTAATTTTATGGGCATGGGATGTAATAGACTGAGAGGAATCACTAGATAACTTGGAATGAGTGACAATTTTTTTCTTTTGCTTTTGCTTGATTTAGGATCATGGATGTTTGTCTTGAGTCATTTGGTTGCACATGAAGATTGAACATGGGATGTGATATGATAAATATACTGGACATATTGGTTGAGTGGAGGTGGATGTGGCAATGATAATGAAACTATGGTCCAACCATTATGATGATCTGCAGGGTGATGAACAACATCCTGCCAACCATCATTGATAGGGACATTTGGTTGCAGGGATACATGAGTTGTAACATGAACATTAGAAATACTAGGATGAGGCTGATAAGGAGGTATTTCTAGTTGGGGATGTGGATGAAACACTCATTTTCCTACTAAGTTAAATAAACCAACTTGAAATAACTGCTTTAATTCTTGAGGATCAACGTCAAAATGTATAGAGAATCTGGGTCTCCTATTACCTCTATGCCAAAAATTATTTATGCCTATACCTTTGTCTCTGTCTCTGTCATGGCTTCCTCTACTGAAGAAGATCATTGTATAAAAGAAAACTTAGATCAATATATGAAACAAGAAAGACTAATCAACCATCAAATCACTTTGCCTAAAGATAACTTTTAAACATTGGCTCCTTTCAGTCAACACACAAATATGCATGCAATCAATCCATTACTCAGCCTAAATCATCATAATCAACTTCTTTGATTTCATTTCACAATTGTCATCATTCAGAACATGGATATTAAATGATAAATGGGATGTGATGGGGTTTGGAATGAGAGAAAAGTGATATTTATGAAAGGGAACAAAAACAATTATTGTTCTAAAGAAAATCAATTCATACAACTCAACACAAACTCTTATAATCATGTCATCTTCAATTAACTATACATGTCACCCAATCCAATTCAATGTTTGTATTATTTCAAATTTGAAAGCTTCTGCATAATTACATCCTATTTTGAAAACAAAAAAAGGGGAATAAAATGAACTTGGGAAAATGAGGGGCTTTATAATGAGCAAAAAGTGATATCTATGGAAGGGAACAAAAATGGTCAATGTTCTCCTCTCTCTCTCTCTCTCTCTCTCT
>CBVK0103389970.1:0-13032 GCA_900067695.1 Picea abies | reverse complement strand
TCTCTCTCTCTCTCTCTCTCTCTCTCTCTCTCTCTCTCTCTCTCTCTCTGTTTGTTTTTTAAATACATACAACTTATTATTTCCACTCCAATAATCATTAATTGATGTGAGCAACCTCAAGAATTCTATAATCATTTGAATGGAATCATGTAGCTTATCTTATTCTTTAATTATTTTGGAGCTAAACTTACTTCATTTATTAAAGTGAATTAATAAATGTCCAAGAGAATTCCACTCAATAAATTAAATATAAAAAAGTTCTAGTCTAAAATTATTTATACATCCATCCACTGAATATAGAGTGGAGTCAAATCAATTTCAATCAAACTAAGAAAGGAAGGGTTTGATCATTCTCCTTATATCACATTTCTCGAACTAAGTTCTTATTCGTGTGTTGTTGCATATACCATAACCGTTTCAATATTCATATGCATCAATCATATGTCGAAACCTGGATGAGTGCAATCAAAGTAGGGCTTCCTTTTAAAAGGAAAATGTTTGTAATCATTTAGGGTTGCCATTAATAGGTCAAAACCATAATCTAATCAACATGAACCAATGAAAACAATGTTGGGATATGCACAAGCTCAACAACATCAATACCCAACACCATGCAACATTTCCAATTACTCAGTTATAAGAATGAATTCATTTGCAGGGTTCAAATATCGATAAGTAGAACTAGATGTTGGTGAGAGAATCAACAAACAATGAGCAGAGGGTTTCGTAGGGTTCGAAACCAATAAACTTTATTTATTTTTATTTTACATATATTTCTCAAAACCATTTCACAATTCAAAAATAAGAACAGGTTGAAACACCATTCTGGGCAAGTGAAAACCCTATATTTTCAAGCCTTTCGAAAATTCCAAATCATAACCCAATAGTGCAGAGATTGTATGCCATAAAAAACTCGTATGAGCAAGATCTACATCAATTCAAAAGCAGGTTCAAAACTTGTTCTCATATCTACTCCAAACATGATTGCATCTATATATCAACAATATGCCTTAGCCTCTGCTTGAAAATTCTCTTTCGAAATCATATATAAGAGTAGTCAAAGAAATAATTCTGGGTGGGTGAAAACCCTAAGTTTTTTTTTAGAACCCATATAAAATGTAAAATCCATGGTACATAATGTTGAGGTTATAATCCATGAAAACCATATGAGAAAAACCATAATGAACTAAATGCAAGCGAGACTCTTTCTCATTTCCATTTCAAACCACAAAGTATTCATATGCTTTCCACACAAAGTCAGATTGTATGTCTTAATATTCATAAGTAGGACGATAACCAAAATTTGAAAGGAATTCATTCATTTACCAACATAAATAACTCGAATTGTACATCTATTTAGAGACCATGAGTGAACAATCACATTTTCTTTCATATCCAAAATCATACAGAGTCAACATTATAAATTATCAAATCAAAGTAACTCATTTGATGCTAGAAGACTAAAAAATGCCCATACATGTCGAAGTTTCCTAAATAGTCACAAGAAGAGAAACCAAGGATCGTTATCCAACCACAAACAAGGTTCAAAAACTCAAAACCATCGACTAACCAACAACAAAGTGATCTCAACCAAAACAAAAATATGAAAAAGGTGGTATACCTCAGGTGGAAAACCAATAGAGAGTGTAATAACTCTCATTAATTTCACGTCACCTCCAAAATTGGATGGAAAAACCCAAAATCTTTCCAACTTTTCAATCACCACCATCAACCAACCATAAGTTACATGGTGGAAAACATAAAATGCCAGATCAGATTCCAAATCCCACTACGTACCACAACATCTGTGCATACAAGTTGCAATTCAAACTTGTACCATATTTGACAAGCCATCACTTAATACCATATTCAATAAGCCAAGTAAAGTATCGATCCTTTTAACAAATGCCACCAACAATCATAGCCAAGTAATATTACCATATGAAAACTTTATCAAATATGAAACTCATCCATACCTATATCCAATGCTTGATATAAAATGTTGAGTTAAGGTTATATGGTATATATGTATAGAGTAAAAACTTGACCACCCTTTTGACATGTTTTAAAACTCAATACGGTAACAAGGTTTGAACCTTTGCAATCCAGATTAGCATAACATCTATGCATATGCCTTTTCTTCTTCTTTCTTTTAACATGGTGATGATGCACTTGTCGCAATGTAATCATAAGGAAAATCACAAATTGCTTGTCTAAAAATCATTCATGCATGTGTAATGAAAATAGGATTCCAAGATGTAATCATGTCACGTTTTCAAGCAATTGTTTGGGGACAACAACTTTTAGGAGGAAAAAAGAATCAACTTAGTATAGTTTCTCTTAAAGGGGTCCCACCTATAGTTATATATAATAATAATAATAATAATAATTAAAAAAAAAAAAAAAAAAAGGGTAAAAAAAAAAAAAAAAAAGGGTGCATTGCAATTCTTTGCAGGCGAGATCTAGTTGCGCATTTTTGTGTCAACACTAGGTTCCTCCTTTTCTGCTTACACATGAAATCTTTAATTTCAATGTACATAATTGTTTACCAGATTTTGGTGCTACTTGAAACATCATGCCATATTCAATGTGCCAAAGAATAAATGTTGTCCCACAGTTGACCACTGCAAGGATCGTACAATTAGATAGGTCAGATGTTAAGTCAAAGGGGAACTCAAAGATGTTATGATTAGAATAGCTTCTGACCTGAGAGTTCATCAGGTTATTGACATTGTTGTTGTTGATATCCCATAAAGTTATGGTTTTTTGTTGAGCAGGGATTGGTCCGCTAAGCTTTAAGGCTATTTCTCTACGGAATGGTCCCAATTATCGCTTATGTACAAAGGTAAACCCAATCAAATTCATGTAAATAGTGAGGCTCATATGAAGCACATAGTAACAAAATTGGAAGGTTAAATGAGCCTATCAGCTTTGCACATTCTGTTTTGGGTAAAAGAAAAAAACCGACCATGGTTGTTATGAAGCACAACCATCTAAAAATCAAACAGACACCTAGTCTAAGCTCCTTCCATGCAATCAGACTAATGATAATGCTTGTAATGTATTAACAAAATTAGGATATTGTATAATTAACCCACCTGTATATACTAACATTTGGACTATGTTATTTGATGGCTCCAAATCTCAGGATGGAGCCGAGGCAGGATGTATTCTTATTGACCCACATCAATGTAAAACCCTCATATCATGCGGTTTGGAATTTGAATCCACCAATAATACCATGGAATATGAACCCTTGGTCCAAGGTTTGAAAAACTCCATCAATCTCGAGGGAAAATGCTTATGAGTAATTGGTGATTCAGAAATAGTTGTCCAACAGGTAAGAAATACCATTTCATGCATGTCTCCACATTTGAGGGGTTACCAACAAGAGGTACGTAATTTACTTTATTCTTTTGAATATTTTAATATTGAATCCATACCACGTTGGCAGAATGTTGTTGTAGACATTTTGGCAAGTGCGGCCTCTAGATATACACCTATTACCAATGGTTTCTCTGTCGAAATCATTTTTAGGCCTTTCATACCAGATAATGTCATGAAATGGAGGGTATTCAATAATGAAGTTCAAATCATAAATTTCCTTATGAGTTCTGATGTCTTCCAAGACTCATTTATAGATGATGAAGCTCATGAACAAGATCTTAAGAACTACCGATATGAAGCAAGTAAAGAAAAAACAAATTGCATCCTAAGAAATGTGCTATCACTGGAAAATTTGTTCGACCTTCAGAATAAGTTCAAAAAATCGATGGATCCAAAGATAAATAGCTCTACCACGATACATTTATTGGTGAATCTAGGTACTCCCGAACAACCTAAGTATATCAATCTCGACGCTTGTTGTTCAGATACAGAAAGGCATATTTTTACGCAACTATTTAAGAGGCATCGTGATGTATTTGCCTGGACATATGAAGATTTGAAGACTTATGATACCCACATCATTCAACATTTAATCTGAATCAAAGAAGGTGTCAATCCATTTCAATAGAAGTTGAGGAAAATACATCCGACCCTTGAACCGCTCATTTAGAAAGAATTAAATAAGTTGCTAGACGCTCAAATTATCTTCAAGGCTCATCACTCTACCTGGGTGTCAAATATGGTGCTCGTCGGGAAAAAGTTGGGGGAAATTAGAATATGCATAAATTTGTGGAATCTGAACTGAGCCTCCGATAAAGACAACTATCCAGTTCCCCCTCTGGAAAAAATCATACAAGTCATCTCAAGTTCTGAAATGTTTTCTCTATTGGATGGGTTTTCATATTACTATCAGGTTCTCATAGCAGAACCATACCAATTAAATATTATCTTTAGAATGAAGTGGGGGACATGTGCATACTGCGAAATTCCCTTTGTTTTAATTAACACGAGAGATACATGTCAAAGAGCTATGGATATTTCTTTCAAAGGTATAATCGGTTAAAGTGTGGTAATCTACCTTGGCGGCATCATAGTCTATTCAAAACGAAGATTTAATCACCCAAAACACCTGAAACAAATATTTGAAAGATGTAGGAAATATGGTATATCTTTGAACCCAAAGAAGACCATCTTTGTTGTTTCAAAAGGCAGTTTGTTGGGGCATGTTATTTCTAAATATGGGATTTTAGTGGACCCATAAAGAACTAAGGCTATCATGCAAATCCCACCATTGTACAGTAAAAAGTCCATGCAATCCTTTTTCGACAAGATAAATTTCATAAAAAGGTTTGTTCCTGATTTTTTCAAAATCGTGAAGCCTCTTCAACAAATGATAAATAAATATGTGCAGTTTAAATGGACACCTATTGAAAAAGAGGCCTTTGAGAACATCAAGGTCGTTATAACAACTGCACTGTATCTACAAAGTCTAGATTTTATGAAGGAATTATTTCTATACACCTTTGCATCTCACCATTCTCTTGCAGTAGTGATCACACAAAAGGATGAACAAGGGAATGAGTTCCTCATCCCATTAATGAGAATTGCATAACAAGGTACTAAACTATATTACCCATCGATGGAAAAGCAAGCCTTTTCTGTCCACAATGCTATCAAACAGTTCAGACTATATATTCTAAAAAATCATAGCATAGTGATCGTCCCTCACCTGGATGTTAGATCTCTCTTTGTACAAAGGGATTTGGGAAAGAGGCGAGGCAATTGGATGAATTCCTTACAATAATATGACCTTGAGTTTAAACCAAAAAATATTTTCAAAGGTCGAGGTCTTTGTAAGTTGGCAACTGGGATCACAGATGTTGAAAATCAAGAAGAAGACGGATGGAAAGAGGAGCCAACCCTATACACGCAACAAGTTCCATATGTGCCATTTGTTGAGAATTAATATTGTAATGATATCAAGTATTATCTTCATCATGGTACAACTCCAGACCATCTCAATTCCAGGAAAAAGAGAGCACTAAGGTTGAAATCAACACAATATCAGTTGGTCCATGGCATCTTGTTCAGAAAAAATTATGACGGAGTCCTACTACATTGTCTTTAAAAGCAAGATGTTGATAAATTCCTTGGGGACTTGCACGATGGACTGACTAGAGGCCATTTCTCAAGAGACACAAAAACTCACAAAATATTAAGAGCATGGTACTATTGGCCGACAATTCATCTTTTTTCCTGATGAAGAGCCACAGTTGTGGGATCGAAACATTGACAAATCAAGTGAATTCTATCGCATTGAAAACTATGAATTTCACTCTCACAAACATGCGCTTCGAATTCTCAAAAATTAACATTATTTAAGGATGCTCATGCCTATTCTCACAGCTATGACACTTGCCAAAAATCAACTGGAAGAGAGAGTAGATAACATTGACAAATCAAGTGAATTCTATCGCATTGAAAACTATGAATTTCACTCTCACAAACATGCGCTTCGAATTCTCAAAAATTAACATTATTTAAGGATGCTCATGCCTATTCTCACAGCTATGACACTTGCCAAAAATCAACTGGAAGAGAGAGTAGATATGTTGTCCCACTTCAACCTGTAGTTTTGAAAGAGCCCTTGGAACAATGGGGGATAGATATTATTTGTGAGATTAATCCTCATTCATTAAAGAAACACATGTATATTCTAATCGCTATTGATTACTTTACACGCTGGACTGAAGTGATACCACTAACCAAAGTGAATGATGAAGTGGTAATGAATTTTCTGGAACATCACATTATAACCAAGTTTGGAATGACTAACTCTCTTATGTTTGATATTGCAAGATACTTTTCATCGCTTAAGTTGACTGATTTTTCTCCTGAAAAAGGGATCACCTTAAAATATGCAACCTATTATTACCCTCAAGCTAATGGCTTGGTTGAATCTACAAATAAAAATCTAATATGTATCCTCAAACGAACTGTAGTCGACCAGTAGAGAAACTGGCATAAAGCACTACCAAATTCCCTCTGGGTTGATCGTGTCACCCCCAAGGCTTCCATAGGGATATCTCCTTATTTTCTTGTATACGATAAAGAAGCTATTATTCCTTAAAATATTTACCTCCCTTCCCTCCAACTTTCCCAACAATCTCATGAGACACAATGTCCTATCATCCAAGGGCGCATTGATACTTTGTTAAATCTAGAGGAAAATCGTGCCAAAGAAAAAAACAAGTTTGAAGATCACTTACAGACCTATAAATGTTGGTTCGATAAGAAGTCTATTGGTAAGAAATAATTTTAAGTTGACGATTTGGTTCTCAAATGGGACAAGTCGCATGAAGATAAATGAAAACATTCAAAATTTTAGCAGTTGCGGCTTGGCCCTTTCGTGATCAAAGAGAAACTTTTCTAAGGAACCTACCATTTGCAGAATATGGAAGGGTATGCATACCTCCTCCCTGTTAATGGCCAAATCCTGAAACACTACATCAGCTAGCTTTTGAGGAAACTCCTACACTGTCCATAAATAAAAAAATTGTTTTTGTTTTGATTTACTACTCAGATTTTCTTTTCCTTTGCATATTTCTTACTTTTGATGTTATGCTTTGCATTTTGATTGCTTCTTGGTTTTTATTTTCTTTCTTGAAAATGGTCATTTTGAATTTCTCAAAGGTTTGTTGAATTGGACTTGAATATCCCTTGAAGTGTAATACATATGGTATCAAAAGCTTGGAAATCTGTAGCTTGGTTTCTAGACATAACTTCATTCCTAACTATGTAGCATTGTTTTTTTTGCGTCACTTCAAGTCAGAAATAGTAGCGGAACATAGTTTATCATCATATGAGCATTGTATTCTTAAAATGTATCAAGGAAAGGATACAAGATTCATGTTTAAAGAACATATCTTTTGTGTGTTTGTTCGAACCAAGAAGAAATGGTTTCGGAGAGGCATTTATAGTAATCCAAGGAATGTTACTCGAGAAGTTCGCTCATCTATGATCAAGTTGGAAAATATCACCTTCATAGGTGTCATCCCTCGTCCCTTTAAAGAAAAACTGGAATCCCCCCCATCCACCTTTCTCTAGATAAAAGAGAATTAAATTATAAAAGGTAAAGGCTTAAGGAAAGGCATTCTAGATCATGTGGGGCATGGAAGTATCTTCCCCAAGGCTATGGATGCTCATTGTCAGTGAATCAAGACTTGTGACACTGGGTTTACTTCATCGAGGCTATAGACACTCGTTGACAATAGGGCAACACTAGAGAAATGCATAATAAAATTGTATTTTCAACATTTTTTATGTTTCAATTCATTGTATTACTCCTTATGCCTCATGTTGAAAAAGTTGTTTCATGATAATCAATCTATTCTAAGAATGATGCCAACTTCTTCTTTGTATCATGCAAACTTTGTCTCGTCAAGATCTACATTTTCAAAAAACTATGTGACTTATTGTTTCTCTCTTGGGTCATGCATTATCGTGCTCATACTATTAAAATTTTATGTTTGGATACCACTCTGCAGAGATTCATGGCTTCACCAAATGTATTGTCATTTGTTGTGTTAGACATCAACAACCTCCTTTTTCTTATACTTGGATACCACTCTACAGAGATTCATGGCTTCACCAAATGTATTGACATTTGTTGTGTTAGACATCAACAACCTCCTTTTTCTTATACATTTACTTGTAAATCCTCTCTCCAAGAAAATGGAGCCCCCCTTTCTCTTATGTTAAAAACTTCTTGATTTGATTTTTTCCTTAATGATTGATCTTGGTTACCCCTCTCTTTAAAAGGGCCTCTTTAATCTTCTTAAGCTTAGTTGGAATTGCATATTTGATTCTTGGTACTTGGAATATTTTGTAAACAAATTTTGAATCATTAGATAAGTTATTAGAAACTCCTCTGATATACACCAGAGGAGTTCCTATCAAACACTTCAGTGCCCATCAGAGAGTTTCCATTAAACTCCTATGATACGCTTATGTAACCACTACGTGAATTTATACAAACTCCTTTGGTTTGACTAGAGGAGTTCTTACAAACTCCTTTGGTCAAACCGGATGAGCTCATGTCTTGCCCTCCACGCACACCAATATACTTCATATCAATGTCTCTGGAAGTCATGTGGTGTATACCGGAGGACTTCCAACCAAAAACTTAGGTGGGAACATTTCCCCCCTCCAGTTGCATGCACGATGCTAAGCGCTTATAAAATAGAGCTCACCCTTCATTGTTTGATCATTATTCACTGAGCACCCGAGAGAAGAAAAAAATATCATCGAGCATCGAGATGACGAGACCAAATCTTCCCCACCCTCAACCAATTATCACCTCACATGTGGCATATTGTCCAGGTATGCCCTATTCTACTCAACAATGTTTCACTTATACAAATTTAAGAGTTAGGTTCCAAGTTTAGGGTTAGGGTTTTCTTTTCTTTAACTGCTATATTAAACTTTCCGCCCAAATCTACAATCCTCGACCTCACATACCCATGGAACCTTCGGCCTTTTCAACCGAACTCTTCCACTGAGCTTCACACACAACCTTCCCCCTTTATTTCCTTCTCTGACCTCTCCCTTGTTCACCCATGCCATAGCCATATCCATTTACAAGAGTCGTAGTTACAATCTCCTATCCCAAACCTTGAATCGACTTAGCTTCATATCACTGATGCCCTACATTTTCTCCTTCTACAAATTGAGTTAAGGAAAACCCCAACTATGGAACAGGCTTCGAATATGAGTGTTCTCAAGCACTATTTCCATGGGTAAAATCTACCAAAGCATAGAACTCAACTTCCCCTTACCTTGGCACTCGACCTTGAAACTCAAAATAAATCCCAAATCTAAGACTTGATTAAAATTCAATAAGTCATTTTGTGAACCATAGAAGTTATCATGAATTTTTTCAACCTCCTTGGCACTCGACCTTGAAACTCAAAATAAATCCCAAATCTAAGACTTGATTAAAATTCAATAAGTCATTTTGTGAACCATAGAAGTTATCATGAATTTTTTCAACCTAACCGGAGACTGTCACGCCAAGTTATTTGGTCCACTCAAATCTTTTCACATAAACTCCTCTAGTGTCACTGGAGGAGTTAACATGAACTTCTCCAATTTCCCCATGGAAGACTTAATCCTAAGGGAATTTAGTATGACTACTACCAATCTTTGACCGAAACACTTAAAGATATTAATGACTGTGACAAGCTGATGATCTTAACACTAATTTCTCCAGTCCAACCAGAGAATTTCTTACCAACTCATCTGGTCCATTTGGGGAAATTGATATGAACTCCTCTGGTCTTCAATGGAGGAGTTAACATAAACTTCATTCGGGGGACTAAATATTATCATTGACATACTTTGCGCAAACTCCTATGGTTTGTTCGGAGGATTTCTTATGATCTTGTTTGGTGTCCACCGAAGACCTGCACACAAACTCGTATGGTTTATACCAAAGATTTTCGCACAAACCTCTCTGATATAAATTAGAGAAATTCCTATGAACTGCTCCAATTTTCATTTTTTTCAACATTTTTCAAGGATAGCCTTCAACTAATCAATTTGGATTTTTCCCTTGTCTCTTGGCCAAAGCTCAACTTTCCATAATTCCTGCTATCATATTTCCATATTTTGATGATGATCTCCTTCCTAGTATCAACCCGAGTGACTCCTTAGATACTTCACATGGGTTACTCAAATAGACTTGTTCTTTATGCATATGTATAATTACTAGTATAATCACGTTTTTTTATTAATTGGTCTTGTCTTTGAACTAATGTTGTCTATGTTCGGCAGATTCAAATATGTCTCCAAAGAAGAAGGAAACCAACAAAGCACCTACCACAAAGGCCTCTAGAAGTGACCGCCAACATAAAGATGAACCATACATCGTAGGAGCGATGTATGACAACATAGTCGACTTCCTAGAAAAGGAGGAATATTCACTCAAGTGGGGTGACATTTACCAAATGTTCAAGAAACAAAATCCGTCATCGATGCGGAATATCAAGACGACCTAAGAATTTTCAAGAACATCAAAAAATATGGAATTCATATATTAGCAGCTCACGCTATGATATTCCTTTGTGCTAATGAAATTACCTGGATCCTTAAACATGTGGACTTGGGAAACATTTACATGTAATCAAAAGTTGGACAATGAAATTCTAGGAGGATTCAAGCATCTGACTAAAGACATGTGCCACATCTGGTACAAACCATATACACAGTTTAAGCTCAGAACAACGAGGGGTTTCCCTACAACTGTGCTAAGGAAGCCATATCAATATATGGTGGGCATGCTATGCAGGTTGTACGGAGATCCATATGCCTCCAAATTATCGCTATCGTATATGTCCTTGATTCACTATTGTGTAGACGAAGGATTGTCTTACAACTAGGTTGACATTTTGTTAGCAAACTTAGAAGAGGCTATCACATTAGTTGTGGAAGCACAGCCCGGGACCTTTCCAAACTTCCATATGTCCTAATACCTCATTGATATTATGTGCATTGTTCACCAATACTTGATGGTGGGTTGGGGATGGCAGATGACAAACCAATCCATACACATATATTGCAAGGTATTATGGGAGCATAAGTACATGACAAAATATCACAAGATATATGAGATCTTTCTAGCCCCATTGTATGAATTAATTTTCTACATTTTGGCCCCGTGTATGACCGACAAAGCATTGGTTGTGATCAAGAGAATAGGATATTGGTACTTGATGGAGCATAGCACCTATATCAGTATATATGGGTCCATGAAAGCACCACATCCACTTCCCCGATTTGTTCTAGACAAACTAGTGCTCCAGGAAGTAGCTTACCAAACGATGATCAACATAGTTGGGGAAATACTCTATCAAGATAATAAATCTATATGGCCCCTACTCCCATTATGGATTGGTGTCTACTCATTATCCAACACCAAGTAGGCCTAAGATGAAGTGGATACACTGATTTCTTACCACTTCGGGGAAGAGAGTTTTAGAAGGCACGATCCGAAGAAAATAGTCAAACAACACTTTAATAAGATTAGCATGCCCTAGGAATATATATCAGATGTATGGGAGGAGGAAGAGGTACATTGTGGATCCAGGACCTATGATGAAGTAATTGCAAGAAGACAAGGAAAACATGTCATAAGGATTACCAATGAAGAAAAGGCATGAGAGAAAGCCAAGAAGAAAGAGGAAGAAGAAGCAACAATGAAATCATGTGTTGCAACTGCATCTGTGCAATTAGGATTGATAGAAGAGGAAGAGATAGTAATAGAGAAGAAGAGGAGAAATAAAGAGAAGACACACAAGAAAAAATAAGATGCGGCGGAGAAGAAAAGAAGAATCGATGAAGCCAAAGCTAAAGCTAAAGTTGATGCAACAACAACAATAACTAAGATAACGATCGCTAAAAAAACATATGTCGAGAAAGAAGCAAAGGAAGTGGAAAAAACATAAGCAACATAGAAAGTAACAAGTGAAGATTCAAAAAGGGAAGTTGAAGAGTAGCGTAAGAAAGACGAAGAGGCAAGAAATGATGATGTTTCACCGATGGACACTGATATCCTAGAGATATCAATAACAAGTATCATCGAACATGCGCAATTCAGTGGGATAGGTCTAGGGCTTTGTACCCCATTAAAAGAAAGCGAAGTGCCCAACCTAAATAAGTTCATATATGACAAGGCCACGGACATGATCGTGCAATAACAAATAAAAAAAGTTCCAGTCACAGGAGGTAATCAAATATTAGTAGTAACATAGGCCTAGGTGACAGAGAATGTCAATAAAGACCTAGTTTCCATAGCATTCATTGGTACTTATTTTGTGACAACGATGGACGATAACGCCAGGAACTTATACTGTCAGAATCTGGTGAAGGAGGCATCAATCAGTGATCTAGAAGAACAACTAAAACAAGGAAATATAGATGAGGGTAGCATGTAAAGCCTCAAATCTAGTACCGAGAAAGTCAATACAGAGCTACAAGAGGCGATTGTATATATGTACACCCACATGCATCTTTTCCAAGAGATAGTGGCCACCATCATAGAACAACATAGCCAAGTGTAGTCCAAAAACACTCATTTCAACAATATCTGGGAAGGAATAGGAAATATTGGCAGATGGATCACTAAAAAAATCCAGATGCACCAATTGAGCTTCCACATCCCTCAAGCATAGATAGGAAAGTTGATCTTGTTGCACTTGATCGCTTGCAGCAAGTCAGGTAGAGAGAAGACATAGAGACAACAACTCAATCACTATGTATTCACAACGACATAAAGTTGCACAAGCTTTACTAAGACAATGTCATCTTTCCCCCTTTGGAAGACCTCGACAAAACTCTCTCCATGGAACAACTTATAGAGAAATTACAACAAAGTACAAATCAAAGGAAAGAAATAATTGTGTTAGGATCCGATCCTAACCCCTCTTCATGGGTCATTAGTTAGTAGGATATGTTTTCTATGTAATAAAGGTCGACACTAGTTAATAAGGCATATTAGATAAAGGAGAATAAGTCAATGTAAGAAGACTTAATAGAAGCTTCCGCTTCTAGAAAGATCTTCCTCTAGAAGTTTCCTTAGAATGTAGA
>CBVK0103389921.1:0-13778 GCA_900067695.1 Picea abies | reverse complement strand
ACCAATCTAAACATCAACATTTTTGGCGACCATATTGGGAAGAACAAAAGGTTGGTTTCGCAAACTAGAATCTCCATGACGCAGCCTTAACCTAATCAACCCCAGTTACAAGTTGGATTAGGAAATCAAACAAATGTTCTGCATCAGTTGTATGATTTGGTATTATCAACATCAAGAAGCTGAGAAGAACTCAAAATATCATGGGAAACCCTTTCTCGCAAAGAAGAAAGAGAAATTGCGAGAAGAAAAAGAAGAAGAGCTTGAAATTCAAGAAAAAGTTGGAATCATATAAAGGACCAATAACAAGAAGCAATTGTAAACAACTTCAATTTCCTAAAGTTGGTGAAACTTCCAAAACAAAGACAAGAAGAACCTTAACAATGGGAGACACAGAAGAAAGAAATGAAATCCCTAAGAATCAAGAATAAAGACGAAGAGTTCCAAGAAGAAGGGCTAGGTCTAGCCCTCTTAATTTTCAAGGGGAGCAACATCAATTGTCGACCCTTCCCCAAGGAGTTCTCCCAATTTTCTTAGGAGATGGAAGCACAGATCCAAGGAAACATTTGGACATATTCCTAGTGGTTTGTGACATTCATTTGATATAACATGATGATGGCATGGTTAGAGTATTCTTGCATACTTTAACAAGACAAGCATATGAGTGGTACCTCTCTCTTCCTACTCAATCAATTTCATCATTTGATGATTTAGAGAAAAAATTCCTCACTATGTATGCACCCCTAGTTGCATACCATACCTTGCTTAAGCAATTCACTCAAATTCAATTAAAATGGGTGAAAGAATAAGAGACTTTAATTTAATATTTTTTAAGACGTTGAATTAGATTCCAGAGGAGAAATGACCAAATGCCCTTGTTATATTTGGTTTTTATAAGAATGTGATGCCCTCAAATGTAAATTATTCTATCGAATCCTTGGGAATAAATTATTTAAATGAAGTTATTCACAAAGCAATGGAAATGGAGGAATTCATGTTAGAGATAAATGTAAATCCTGAGATCATCTTAGTAAAAGTTCAAGGGAAAATGAAGACTCTTGCCATATCAAATCAAGAACCATCCACATCTAGAAAAGTTTAAAATCAGGGAGTTGGTGGCAGAATTATCCAGGGATTCGTCCCTAATATAAAAAATGATCCAGCCACAACTCAAGAAATGAAGCAAAGAATGGAAATAGCTCAAATGAATAGAACTATTTGACAAATGCATAATGAACTAACAAGGTTAGGAAGAGCATAAAATTGTGTTCCTACAAATCAAAATCCAAGAATTCATGTCCAGGAATAGAAAAGAAACCATGTCCAAGAGCAAAGAATGAGACATGATAGAGACGACATAAATGAAGAGCATAGGAAAAGGGCACCTAGAGTGTCGAACCCTAATGTTGTGGTGTTGGAAGAAATTTTTGAAGAAGAAAATTTTGAGAATTACGATCAAGAGGCCAATAAAATTCAAAATGAAATTCTTGAATCAGTACAGACGAATGAAAGTGAATCATCCTTTTAATTTTTCAATGAACAAGAAGAGTTTGGAATTCTGCAAGAAGATGTTGTGTAAATGTGAGCACGAGGAAACCAATTCAAAACAAAAGAGGCTATCGAAAAAGAAAAAGAAAAGACAAAAGCAAATGTTGTAGAAACAACAAATCAGAAAACAGTTGTTAATCAAGCAAAAAATCCACAACAGATGACCTACAATGTGAGTGATGATTTGACCAAGTTAAGAATTGTTTTGCCCTTTGTGGAAGTAGTAAAAATTCAACAACAAAGAGAAATTGTTTTGAAGATTCTTTATGAACCAAGCAATAGAATAGAATATGTTTTTACAAATTCAAGGTAACAACAAATTTCTTCATCAATCAAGCCAAGAGGAAAAGTTACATCGTTTTACATAACTATAGAGAACCATGATGTTGTATTTCATAATTGTTTGGTATATAGTGGAGCATCCAATCATATTATGCCCATGTTAGTCATGGAGGCACTTGGAATTGGATGTACTAAATATTATGAGACTTGGGAAATCATTTATGCAATTGATTCAAGAAAGGTCTGATCTTATGGTGAGATTAGATTTTTTTTTGCATGGATAGCTGCATCACTGCACATCACAACAATCTTTACCATCATAGTGGTATATTTTCCTCCAACACACGGAATTGTTTTGGGAAGATACTGGTCTTCAATGATTGGAGGATATATAATGAATGATGGAAGCTACATTTTTTTTCCTAACAAAGATGGAACAATGGCCAGAGTTCCTAGAGAATCTGGAGATCCTATATCCTTCAGAAAGAAAGAAAATGAATTGATAGAAAACTATGTTGATGCAAGGATTGGAATTTATGTTGTTCTTAGTCCATAACAAATCAACCCTTCAAAGCAAGAAGAGGAGAATTATTTTCAAGGATTCTGGAAAATTTCGTTTGATGGCACCTGCTCCAAATATGGAAGTGGAGTAGGGATTGTTTTCAAAATTCCCCAATCAATTATTTATCCACACGCTATCAGAATAGAGCTTCCTTGTACAAACTATGAGGTAGAATATGAATAATTGATACAAGGGATGAATCTTGAATTGCAAATGAAAGTAGAGAATTTGGTAGTAACTGACGATTCTGAATTGGTCATAAATCATATTAAAAATAAATACCAGATCAAGAAAAAAAGGATGAAGCATTATGTAAAAAGAGTAATTGAACTTGTGGACTCTTTCAATTCATTTAATATCTCTTTCATCCCTAGAGATAAAAATCACAAGGTTGAATCACCGGTGGTTGTTGCATCCTTATTCAATCCAAATGATTCCCAGAATCAGAATACATTATGTGTAAAGAGAATTTTCAAGCCTTCAATACTTGACAACCAAGATTACCTACAAGTTTTTGAAAATGAGGAACAACTGGTTGATTTTCTTATTGATTCAAATAATTTCTCTGAAATCCTAGATGATCAAAATCATGTATCTATCTCGAAATATTGTATTGTGTTTGAATATATTTTCACAAGAGATGATCAAACAAAACTTCATGATACAAAGGAGTAGACATCTATCAGAAAAGTGCAAGAGACACAAAAGATAAACATTGGAACTCGTGACTTTTCAAAATATGTAAATCTTGACACTAGTTGCACAAAGTAAGAAATTGATCAATATACTTCCATGTTTAAAGAGTTTTATGATTTTTTTGCTTGGACTTACAATGATATAAAAGAATATGACAAGTCCATTTTTCAACACAACATACTCCTTAAAGAAGGAGAAAAGCCTGTAAAGAAAAAACTAAGAATAATCAATCCCAAGCTAAAGCCTTTAGAAAAGATTGAATTGGAAAAATAAGATGGAATAATTGTTCCAATAAGACATTTAGAATGGTTGTCAAATCCAGTAATAGTCAAAAATAAGAGTGGATAATTTTGGCTCAATGTAGATTTTAGAGATTTAAATACGACAAGCATCAAAGACGATTATCCACTCCCAAACATGGAGATTCTATTACAACAAGTTACTAGTTCAACATTAATGTCTATGATTAATGGTTTTTATGGATACAATCGGGTCTTGGTTGTTGAAGAAGACAGACCAAAAAATGATTTTGTTACACCTTGGGAGACCTATGCATATGTTCATATGCCTTTTTGGTTAAATAATGTTGGAGCAAATTTCCAACAAGCAATGGAACATGCCTTTAAATATTTGATTGGAAAGTTCATGGCTGACTATTAGGATGATTTGATCATTCACTCAAAGTTTAGAGAAGATCATATCAAACATTTGAGGGAAGTCTTTGAGTGTTGTAAATTGTATGTCATATCTCTGAATACGAAGAAGTGTTTATTTTTTTTATCAAAGGGAAAAAATTTGGGGCACATAGTAAGTAAGGTGGGGATCTATATTAATCTAGAAAGAATTAAGGAAATCAACGAATTGAATCCCTCAACATCAAATAAGGGAGTCCAATATATCTTTGGAAAGATAAAATTTGTGCGGATATTTGTACTAGATTATGAAAATATTGTAAATCCCATTAATCTGTTGTTGAAAAAAGATCAGAAGTTTGATTGGACTCGGGAGATTCAATCAACATTCACTAGAATCAAGCATGCAATCACTACTGCTATAGTACTTGTCAGCCCTAATTTTGATCAAGATTTCATAATATGTTCATTTGCTTCAATACTTACACAAAGAAATTTAAAGGGTGAAGAACTTCCAATAAGTTTCATGAGTAAGACTCTACACGATTATGAATTAAAATACTCATAAATAGGAAAGTAGGCTCTCTCCTTGGTCAAAGCAGTGGCACATTTCAGAACTTATATTCTTTCATCTCCTGTCATATCCTATGTCCCAACTTCTCCAATGAAGATGTTGCTAAATCAACAATTGAGACAAGGAAAATGGGCAAATTGGCTTGCCAAAATTCAAGAATATGATATTGAGATCAAGCCCTTAAAAGTACTTAGAGGACAAGGACTATGAAAGCTAATGACAAGGATTGATACAATCAATGGAGATATATCTATTTCAGTAGGATCATCATTATCCACATCAGAGTGGTACAAGGATATTATTTTTTATCTAAAATCTGGTTAGTTTCCAATTGGTATGTCTTCAAAGGAAAGAAGGGAATTGAAAATTAAGGCAAACCAATATGTATTAGTTGTTGAAGTGTTGTTTCAAAGAACCTTTGATGGAATGTTGTTAAGATGTATTGATTCAACAAGAGATCAAAAGGTGCTAGGAGAATTTCATGAAGGCGTTTGTGGTTAACATTTTGCACCTACGACTACTGCACATAGAATTATGAGAGTTGGTTACTATTGGCCTTCCATTTTTAAAGACTCATATTCAATGATTAGAAAATGCATCTCTTGCCAATCATTTTCAGGGAAAATGAAAATAGTAGCAATGACTTTGCATCTTGTAACAATTGACGAACCATTTACACCATGGGGATTAGATGTCATTGGACCAAGTAATCCAAAGTCCAATAAGGGTCACTCATATATTCTTACTGCAACTGATTATTTTACTAAGTGGAAAGAGGTTGTAGCTCTCAAAAAGGTTGATTCAAAAGAGCTCATCAACTTCCTCAAAGAAAAGCTCTCAAAAAGGTTGATTCAAAAGAGCTCATCAACTTCCTCAAAGAAAAGATATTATCAAGGTTTGGAGTTCCAAAGAAGTTTATAACTGACAATGGGTCAATATTTATAGGATCAAATTTCACCAAATTTTGTGGGGAATTTGGTATCATCATGGGTCAATCATCAAACTATTATCCCGAAGGAAATGGTTTAGTTGAATCAACAAATAAAACTTTGATCTAGATCCTTAAAAAGACAATTGTTGTGAACCAAATGAATTGGCATACAAAATTGATTAATGCATTATGAGCCATCCAAATTACACCAAAGGACAGCACTGGATCGTCACCATATACATTGGTATATGGAAAAGAAGCCAAAACTCCCATTCACTTGGAGTTGAATGCTCTGACATACATTGTCAACATTGAAGATTTAGAAGAAGTCTCTCCTCTACAAAGATGATATGGCCGGTTGATGTAATTAGAAGAACAAAAAAATGAGGCATTAAGGAAAATGAATCAAAGATAACAAGTTATTAAGAAAAATTTTGATCAAAGCACACCAACAAAATATTTTCAAAAGGGACAGTTGGTATTATTGTGGAATAAAGCCAAGGAAAAATCGTTTGTCCATACAAAGTTTGAAGCAATGTGGATTGGTCCATATATTATTGAAAAAATTCTTGGATACAATTATTATTTGCTAAAAGATGTGAAAGGGACACTGCAAATGTTGTCAGTCAATGGGAAACATGTCAAAAACAAAATCTCTTGAAATTTTTCAGTCTCATCATGTACATAATTTTCTCTCCTTTGTGCATATTTTCAAAAAAAATGTTTACTTTTCTTTTACTAATTCCATGCCCAATGGTCAAGATTTTGGATTCTTGATAACCCACAGGGGGTTATCGTCCCACAGTTGGAGCCAATTGTTGACCCAAAAGTGTGTTAAGTCTTTCATAAATCTTCTTTTGTATTTTTCCCACACTTGGAATTTTTTTTCACTTTGTCGTGGGTTCATGAGTCAATTCCATCCTTGTACAAAGTTCCACCTCCTCCGAAATGAACCCGTTGCATTCAAAAATATCCATTTTTCACCAACACTTATATTATTTCAAGTCTCTTGCGGGGTCATCACATACTCTCATTCATGTCTAAATTTTCATTGTTACCAAAATGTACCGCCATGTTCCGCCATTCTCATTCTGCACCATACTTAGAACTTTTTCTAATGTTATTTGTGGGTTCAATTCACTCTACCGACTTATTTGATTATCACCATGACTTGTTCATCCGTTCGTTTCATGATACTTAGCCAATTTTCCAAAGCTTCACCGTAGATTCACAGGTCATATCATAATTCTTCAAAGCCTATTTCTTTTTTTTGTTTGACCGATCCAATTCTGATACTTAGTCATTTCTTGAAGCTTTTCACTGCGGGTTCACTGGTATGTGGGTTTGTGTTGATGCTCCTCTACATCTGATCCTTTGTCGCCCGTGATTATACATGTCTCTCTTGTCACTCTCCCCGAGCTATATTAAATGTAAATCTTACGTAAAATAACTAGTAGTTAAAATCTTAAAAGGTCGTTATTAATGGCGACCTTCTCGACACAATCCACCATTAATTCAAATTTCATTCATATTAATCATCCTTTGAAAAAATATTATCGAGGTATATTGTGGTAAAAGTGTTTTCTTTGGTATTAACGTTATAAAAGACTATGCATAATCCACAAACTCCATTAAGCATGATGACTAGAAGAAAGGAAAGCTTCTACGAAGATACCCTATATACATTTGGATGAGAAGATAAAAATTTCACTAGTCCAGAGCAAACAAATATTACTCTACATTACTCTACATTATCACCAGCATGGAGAAGTTCCAATAATATTTGGACATCAGTAATTGCCAAATCAGGTTGTGTTCTAAAGGTTTTTTATGCTAAAGAAATAGTTATTTGGTGTATAGATAAGTTCAACAAGAAGCATAGGATTATTCAACTACAAGGAGAATCCCTTATTTCTTTGTCACCTTCAACTTTCAAGAAAATGTTCAGGCTACCAGAGCCAACGATGACTTTTAAAGGTGATGAAGTCAAATATTTCCTCAAGGATAGGAATGGTGGGTGGGATCTCTTGCAACAATATCTTGAAGACCCGACACTAATGCTAGAATATTTATCAACTATCTGGGTAAATCTGCTAAAAAAAAACCTACTGAGAAATGGCATGGCTCTTTTCTAGGGTATATTCTATATTTTTCTATTAATGAGAAAGCAGCTTTTGACTGGGTGAAAATAATTTCTAGTGAAATATATTTTCAATTATCAAATTTTAAGAAGAACGAGAAGTTCTACATGTCTTTGTATTTAATATTTTATATCACATACTTCCATGTTTTTAAAGGACTGCATTTAGCCAAACAGGTCAATTTTAAAATTGACCCAATTCTTACATGGTACCCTCCCTAATGGAAGCAAAAGGAAATGTATCATTTCTACGAAGTTTACAATTCATTTGTTTCTTCTTTTAAGAAACTCACATTTGGATCGAGTACATCAAGACTTTCTTTAGAATCGACAACATTTCTTGATAAAAGAGGAAGTTTTGAAGCGATGGACCATTACAACATTGTTAGGATTTATTGTTCTCGAGAAAGGCCTTTTTACCTTACGTATTATGTACTAGACACAATACTTGTGATTGAAGTTTGTAAACAATACATATTTCTGGTTCACTTCTTCCACGAAAGGAGGAAAAAGAAATTTATCCCCTTACCATGGAAAATCGGTGAAATAATATTGAAGAACATTGCAAACATTGACGAATATGCAACTCAAATTGATGATTTTGATTTAAAGGTGGCAGAAGAAATTAAAGGGTTTGACCCAAATCAAATTTTCATGAAACATATGATCTATGTGGTTTACTGTAATGTCCCTTTCCAAATGATCACTCCAGGAGCTGACATAATAGCCTAAGTGATTTCCATAGGCTATAGTCAATGGGGAAAAGGGAATTAATTAATTATATGATGTCATCGGGTGAAAAACAATCTTTTAAAAAGTGACTGAGTAATTAAGTGAAAAGGTCTCTTAAGTGAATTTGAGCTTATAAAGTCACTTTACTTTATTAAAAGGGTTAGCAAAAGGTTGAACGAGGAAATAAAAGAGGAATGAAGACGCCCTCTCTCATTATGCATTGTTATTTTTCTAAAAATGAATTTGAGGAGCTCTTGTGGCTTTTAGCTCTTAGGACAAAAAACCCTATAGATGAAGATTGGTTTCAGTGGTGAGGCCATCCACCCTACTTGGTCAGGAGAGAAGATCATTTATATCTTTTCATTGTGCTTCATTGTGGTTGAGTTTTTTTTCTCAACTTGTGGCTGAGTTCTTTTGTGGAAGGTTGAGCTTGCTTGTGGAGGTCGATTTATCTTATGGTTGCATTTATCTTATGTGTGGGGGGCGAGTTACCTATTATAGAGAACAAGTTAGTTGTGTGGAGGTCAAATATCTTTGTGGTTGTGTTTTGGATGTTGTAAGGGTTGAATTTCATTGTGGGAAGCAAAAGTTTCTTTATGGTTACGTCATCTACTGTGAGGGTCGAGTTTCCTTATGTGAAGGTCATGTTTCACCCAAGCTCTGAGTTATCTTCTTTGATGGTTGAGTTCTAGTTACTTGGGATGAGTTTTATGTTGCGGGGAGGCTGTGGAATTCACCTATAGACCTATTCTTAATAGACATACCACTGCTGCAAATATTGTACACCTACAGGCTTATCCTATCATTTACGAGGTTGTTGCACATGTATTTCATCTACAGGCAATTTATATCAGTCAATACTCAGGTAAGAATTGATCATAGTCATTGTTTCCTTACTATTGTAGCTTTTGGGTTGAGTTTTGGCCATTTTGTAAGCCTATTGTTATGCTTTTAATGCAATAAAATATTTTTTGGGCAAAGAGATTTGTGTACCATTGCACATTGAAACCTAGAAATACACACAAATTGTTTGACTAAATGTTTGCATACATATTGTTCGACAAAATTCCTAAACTTCCAAACTAAGAAGAATCGGGGGAAAATCATATAGGAATATTACAGTGGTATCAAAGCTAGTTTTTCGTGCCAGCCTATTCATTACATGGTACTTTGATGATTCTGGGGGACAAAACACACATTACATACAAGAGAAAAAGGTATAGAGGATCAGAAAACATATTTCACTAAGAAGAAGAAGAGGATCAACCAAAAGCATAGGAAGAGGAAGACATGTGTGAAAACAATGAGAGACCTAAATATAGTGCCATGCATATCCTAAATGATTTAGCCAAGTGGCGGAAACAGCTGGTACAACTCATGACACAGTTAATTGTTAGCACTCAAGAAAATAAAAACCATGTGGGTAACAATGGTGTAAGGGGTTCCAATGGACACAATGGGAACCAAAACCATGGGGGAAAAAATGGTTCAGGGGGTACTAATGGAAACAATGGGAACCATGTAGAAGGTAGCAACAACAATATTCATGCACAAAAAAATACTAGGACCACCAGTAGAGTGATTCCTAGACCTCTTTTTCCTCATTTCTTGGGGAATCAGCAAACAGGAAATCAAGGGAAGCAAGGACAAGATGAAACCTTTGATGATTATTCGAGAGAGTATCAGATTCTTGGTGATGATTTCCAAGAATCCATGTCATTACAAGACTATTGTACTATCAAATATGGGAATAGACCAAGGGATTTCAACGGGGGTCAATAGAACATTTATCTCATGTGAAAGGTTAGAAATTTATCCATTCCTTCCTTTGATAGTTCAAACAAATGAACAGCTAGAGCATGGGTTCAGAAGTTGGATACATACTTCCAAATCAACCCTATGATGGAGGTAGAAGCGATTAAATTTTCTACCTTCCACTTAGATGGAGAGGCCCATGAGTGGCGGTACCATGGATTGATCACTATGGGACATGCCAACATTACTTCCTATCCGGAATTTACACATAATTTGATGGAGCGATTTGAAAGAAAGGATCTAGAACCGCATTTCAAAGATTTGGCATAACTCAGAAAGGTTGGGACATTGGATGCCTACATTATGGAGTTCCAGAGGCTTGCAGTCATGGTGACAAATATATTTAAGCGTAGGATAGTTATGTTGTTCATTGAAGGTTTATCTAAGCCACTGCATGGTTGGGTGAAATCCTTCAAACTCGAGACTCTGTAGGATGCCATTATCAAGACACGAGACATGGAGGATGTGGTCTCGAAGACAAAAAATTTCTCCAAGCCTTTCATTCCCAAAAAAAAAAAAATATAAGAAACCTTTTTAAGAACAATGGACTGGAAAGGAGAAGATGGACGAGGCAACCCACAATGACTTGAGAAGGAATAAAATTTGCTTCAGTTGCAAAGAGTCTTGGGATCTGGACACAAGTGCATGGGGAAGGGAAAGGTACACTATGTAGAGGTGCACTCAAACAGCGATAAGGAAGAGGAGGATGCTACACAGGAACATGGAAATGAGAAAGGAGACTCAAGTGATGAGAAGCCTCATGTGGAGGCCAACGATGGAGCTATCGCGTCTCTATCAGGCACCCATATATACTATACTTTCAAATTTAGAGGATTACTATGAGGATAGGGGGTCACATATTTGATTGATGGTGGGGAAACCCACAACTTCATTGTTACAGCATTGGTGGCTAGGAGATGAATTGCTACAGAGGAATTTGAGGGGTTCAATGTGGTAGTGGCTGATGGATTTAATATGGCATGCACAAGGAATATTCCAAGTTTTTTTGTGACATTGGTGTTATGGGATTTTTCCCCCATGACCTTGGGTCATGTCACAGCAGAGGTTGACCATATAAAAAATACAGAACCCTACCTTCACATATAACGATGCTATGAAAAGAATAACTACTTTCAGTAGATAGAGAGAGAGAGAGAGAGAAGGCGAGGCCTCGCACCGTGTACCCTACATTTGATGTCGATCCTTTCTCTCCACCTTTGATGTTTCTCATGATCTTCTCTAGTATGAACCTGTAAAACAAGACCAAAACTATGATGCAACAAGGTAGTTATAGATTCCAATCATACATACAACATGCAAATATTCTAGTAAATGAAAGAAGTTAGCATATATCAACAACTAGAAACAAATTTACACACGTATGGGGGAAAGAGAACTATTTTATTGAAAACGGTGAAAATGAGTGGTTACAACATGACTTGAACTGTCGACACTTCCTCGAATCCAACCACCTAGGTTCCTCCAATGGTCCTTCAAGCATCAACTCATCACAATGGCCCTTCTTTGGATGACTCAATAGGGATAGGAACACACCCTATAGTCATATAATGGAGAAGAAGGAGTACTAGAAAGAAATTTCCATAACAAGGGGATGTTACTCAGAGAATGGAGGGAGATAGGGAGACTTGCAGATTCAACAATGTCACTTTGCACCTTGGTTGTTCTCCTCATCCATGCCCCCAAAGGTTCCTTTATATCATCCTCTAGAGGTTAAGGAGGTTGAATTTCATTGAGTACGGGCCCAGGGAGGTTGGGAAACAATCCCAACTGAAATCCCTTCCTAAAAATAAGGAATTACTTTATTTTTCAACTTTTTTAGGGCATTTGCAAGTTGTCAACTAGAAACTTGTGGATATTCACAAGTTGTACATAGATGACCTACGGATGGCACTAAAAATTGTGTTTTTTTAAGTGAATTTAATGAGGAAATTTGGGATTTAAGATTGCAATCCAGGGAAAGGGTTAGACCATGTCACAAATGCATTGCAGTGTGGTGATTTTTGCTATAAAAGTTGGGAAATTGTACCTTGAATGATGATTTTTATGTGGTTAATTTGGTAGACACCAATATAGTCTTGGGCGTTCAATGGTTTCATTCTTTAGGTGAAATTATGATGAATTACTAGGTAATGGAGATGAGTTTAAAAGCAAGAAACAGCAAGAAGGTTTTCCTAAGGGGCATGTCAAATGGTGGCCCTAACATTGTGCCAACCAAAAGGATGGAGGCCCTCTTCAGGCATGGAGGCATAGCTTGTGCAGCAGAATACTTGATTACAACTTGGGAACAAGCAGAGGGTCGACAGTATCATCATGTAGATATCCAGGTGCTATTGAGTAAGCATGACAGGGTTTTTGGACAGATACCTCCAGGGAGACCACCTGACAGAGGCTTTGAGCATACTATAGAGTTGGAGGAGGGATCCAAACAAGCAATAACCACTCTTTACAGGCACCAGAATAAATTTAAAGATGAAATAGAGAAGGCCATCAAGGAGTTATTAGAGATGGGGCATATCAGACTCAGTTCCAATCCTTTTGCTTCTTTACTTTTCTTGGTCAAGAAGAAGGACGAAACCATGAGGATGTGCATTGACTACAAATATCTGAATAAGAATACAATCAAGAACATGTACCTTATCCCAAGTGTTGTTCCAGAGTCTGTACTTAAGTCTTAGAAAGTACAGTGTTTAGGCATCTGAAAGTGGGTAAAGGATAAAGAAGGGGGAAAAGCATCAACCTTTGGGAAAGGAAGCTAAGGCTGATTTCCATGTTTTCGTTGTCTAGCCTCTAACTGTTCCTGAATGTTTATATCCCGCTCAATCGCGGCCCATGAATATTCAAGTTCTACCCGGGTAGTGGTTGTTTTAAGAATAGTATCGAAAAGGTTCAAAGCGATATGTGTTTGGTCTGACAAACTGGGTTCAATGTTAGGTTGTCTTACAACGGGGACAGTCATAGAGGAACAATAAAATTAAAGGAAAGTTTCAAAGTTTTAAATGTTGTCTCAATTTGATCATATAAAAGAGAACTATCTGATTTAATGTTAAAGTTAATCACAAACCAAAGGCCTTTTCCCGTAACTATGTTATCTATTAAATAATTGGTGTGTGTGGAAAAGTGAGAAAAACATAAAGTTGTTTATAATACGAGGCTCCTATCAAGGGAGAATCTCGTCCTATAAACAGAAGAAGAAAAAGGTGAGAAGAAATCTGATGAATGTATAAAATATGAAAATCTAAAGAGTCCACAGGTCTTGTACCTGCTAATAGCCAATACAGAGGAAAAGATGTAAACTATATAGACAATTAAAAATTAATCACCACAGTAGAGGTTTTACTAAATTGAAGAGAAACATTCATCAAACATATATGTGTGAAATGAAATTGAACATGAAATCAGGGAGGAAACAAACTCATAACACAGTCTTAACGAAATCAGGAGTCTTTGGATTGCTTTGTATTAATATTCAAAAGGAGACAGTCTCTATTACAATCGACCAAAATAGGTCCATCCCTTTTTCTTTCTTCAAAATGTATATTTATACAAATCTCTACATGCTAGAATCTCAATCGTTCCAGAGGTTTTTGGTTACAACAAAAAAGGAGATTAATCATTTCAATTCTTTGTCTCTGTCCTTATTTGGAACCAGAAACCTACCCCTTCGCATGTTCTATGCAGGTGACGCACTTCTCCACCAGCTGGGATATCAACTTGGAAGGTTTTGCTTGATTATTAGCCTCAAAAGTATAACAATATTTCACCAATTGTGGCAACTTTCCTTCCACCTGTCAGTCATTTGCGTTGATAGAACATAATTGTACACTCGGTTTAATTAGCCATTTATCTAT
>CBVK0103389915.1:0-11382 GCA_900067695.1 Picea abies | reverse complement strand
ATGGTTTGCATTTTCTCTTCCATTTCTTGGATTGCTTCTGGTCCCACCAGTTATTTTGGCTATGGGGTGGATATTGCACAAATGAAACCAAACCACAATGGTGAAATGGTTTTGTAAACCCTAATGAAACAATGGTTTCAAGAGAACTCCAAAATGAGAGATCAAATCATAATGCCAAAAAGAATGGTTACCCATTTATTTATCCTTCCTCTGAGCCTTCTATATCTTTCCCCTTTTTTACAAAATCAAACCCACTTTATTTTCCCTCCAATTTAATTTATATATAATTTATTTATTTTTATTTAATGTCACTTTAGTATTTGTCCTTCTTTTAACCTAATGACAAGAAATAAACCACCTTCGATCCCTTGTCCTTGCTAACTATAGCCTATGGGAGTCGTATAAGCTATTAATTCATCCTCCATCGTGATCAATTGGAAGGGGAAATTACACCCATATGAATCAATTTTTACAAGTACTTATTGATCATAACATATTTCATAAGAAATAAAAATGTTCCTTTGGTGTCTTTCAGGTGGAATAGTTTGGAAATATTATTAGTAATTATGGTGTGTATGTGGATGCAAATAAAATTGAAATGTTGAAGCATTGTCCTTACCAAAAAACTCTTAAAAGTTTAACATTTTTTCTTTTTCTCAAGAATCAATTACACATAAGAGTGAATTCTTTCAATCCATTCAAAGATAGACCCTAATTTAGTTTGGACATTTAAATTTATTTGTAACTTTACTATTTTTAGATTTGGAGCTTACTGGAGATGGGCCCTTTTGAAGAAGATGAAAAAATAATTTTGTAGAAATTGTCAAAAGTTTGTTAGATGGGAGTTCTTTCTTTACAGGAACCTCATGATTGAATTCAGGAGGATGTTTCTCTCTTGTAGACTACTATTTCTCTATTATGAATATAGAATGTAATTTTGAAGAATTAGCTAGAGACAAAACACACTCAATTGGAGGATGAGGTTGCCCTCTTCCAGACTATTTCATTGTAGAGGTATGATGGAAATTTTAGGAAGATTGATGTCTTGGAAAGAACATTGCAACATGTCTTTCATAATAATATGGATTAATTTGAATATAAGATATATTCACTTCATGATATGGAGGAGGAAATAAAAAAATCTTTCATATATATAGTGAGGTTGCCTATTTGCAAACCATTATTGATGATGTTTGTGAAGAATATGATCCTCTTTAGGTACATAATGTTTTGTTATTTTATGAATATTATGAATTGAATAAATGTTGTGATGTCTTGTTTCCGTATATGGATGAGAAGGATTAATCCATTAAAGGATTTCAAGATTGCAAATAAGGTACTCAACTAGAATCCAGTCAATTGTAGGATGCTTTGAAGAAGTGTGATGGTGTTGAGTTTACAAACTCTCCAATTAATTCTTATACATTTTATTATATTTCTTGTATCCCTAATAACTATAATAAGGTTGATGTTTTGACAACTTCACATTCTTTTTTGGCTACTAATGTTATTTTGTTTCCTAGTTTTTAGAAACATACTATAGGCATTGAGTCTCAACTATTATGTAAGATAGGATATACCATTGGTGGACTTGGGAAGAATGGATACCATACTATTGTTGTAACTAATCATGAGTATATATTACCTAGAGAAAGTCATGGATATTATGATAATTCATTTACAAATATAAATGTCTTGACAAAGACTAGAAGAGTCTTTTGAGTTATTGGTGGAATTCATCCCACTGAGTTGTTGGATGAGAAACTATTATGAACCAATGCCTTGAAAATGTTAAAAAATCAATGTATAAAAGTCCACTTTGAGGAGAAAACCTCATTTTACAATATATTCAATGTACAAGATGAGACGAGATGATCCTAAGAATATATGTATGTATGTATGTATGTATAAGAGATAAATGGTAAAATTATAATGAAAAGGTAAAATGAACAGTTGTCTCCTACATACAAATATAACACTAGAAATGTAATAATTCAATATCTAGGGCTTAATAAGGGGATTTACTCTTAGCATGGGGATTTGTCTAGTGATTAACATGCCCCTCCACTTAAAATAAGTCTTGGCCTCAAAACTCGACAAACTGCGAGTGTTTCTGCATGATGAACTCATCTTTGCATGTCAGCTCTTCCATTGGTAGGTTCTTCCACTTCATGAGGTACTCAATAATTGTGTGATTTCACAGCCACTTAATCCTTGATTCAAGGATTGTTTCTAGTTCTAGTATGATTTTCCCTTCTTCATTAATCTACGGTAAAATATTTTTGATTGAGATATTATCACCCATTACCTTCTTTAAGAAAGAAACATGGAAGAGTAGACATACACATCTTGATATTTTTCATTGAAAGGTTATCTATGACTATAATATATCAATACTGGAAAAAATACATATGTCTCACTATTGGATTGTTGCTTGGAAACTAGACCAGTAGAAGAATAATTATTTCTTGAGGATAATTTCCTTTGTGTTATCGAATTTTTTTTTGTCTCTATCGGCTAGATAACAACCAAAAAAAATAAAACACCTCTCTACAACAAACTGGTAGACTATCTAGCTTTCGTCTATATGTATAAATCCGATATGAGGGATAAATAAAACCAAATAACAAAGAATGAGGAAATTAAAGTGGAGGGGAGGGGAAATTGTCCTCTAGAACCTGAGTGATGCCTTTTCTTGGTTCATTAAAGTTTAATACTATGATATTTTCAGCTAGGTGGGAGAATTTTTGATCCACTACTATAATTTGCAGAAGAGATATTCCAATTCCAACAATATTTCATTGGTTCCTATGTTCCTATCTCCCATGACGTTTCATAGGAGAGACTTAATGTTCTAGTAAATATCAATGGTTCACTGATATTTTGTATCCCAATATTGCAAGGACACGTGTATGGTATCCAGGAAATACACTATACATCAATGTCATTGTCTATGTTGTCACTCTTTCTAAATGGACATCCTCCTCCACGATTTCCATTTTTCCACAAATTTCAGGGGAAGTATGAACATTGATGAAGATCTATGTTGCTTCCATGGCCTTTAGTTGAGCCCATGAAAGAGGCATTCTTCTACATTGGAGGTGAGCCCTATGCCATGGACCTCCTCTCACCATCCTTCTACCCAGAAGAATGAACTTGACAATATATAGAAGAGATTTTTCCCAACATGGTGAGAACATACCACTCTAGGAGCCGGAGAAACTATCAAATCGAGAGAGCTATAGACTCAAATGTCCTTAGTCCAAATATTAAACTTACTGCAATTAAAAATGAGTCACATGACAATGGCTCGTGCTCTAGTGTGCTTTCTATCACAATGCCTTAAATTGTCGGTGTCATACCAAATGCACCATTACCCATATCAAGAGGGGAGTGACCGTTGAGTATTACAACCATCACCATGTGAGGCTAGCATCAAGTAGGACTAGGCTCGACCTTCTCCAACATTAATTTTTCACATATGTGCATCCTTCCCATCATATGATAGTGTTAGTCCACATTGAACCAATGGAATGAACCATTTTAATGATGTCTCACTTCATATTAACTATGATAATGGGAGATGGGACCTACCGTCGCTCTAAGTGGTGCATTGGAGGGTGTGAGTTAATGAAATGTGGGATCCACTAGCCACATGGTGGTTGGAATTACCCTCTCAAATATCACCCCATTTGGGGGAGGACAATTATTCCTTGCCAAGTTAATGTAGTATGCAGTTAGAAGGTCTTCCAGCTACATTTCCCAACTATTTTCAATCCTACTTTATTGTTTGGCTATTCCTTCATTCTCTGGTATGTTATCCAATTTGTTGGTAGAGCGACCAACATCGGAAGCGATGGTAGTTTCAATCAAGGGGAGAAGATATTGAAGCCTTTCAAGACCACCTTCCATCCTCCAACTAGTTGATATTTTACTTATTGCAGATCCATGAAGCATTCTCTTAAACATCCTCATAATCATCATTGAGTCACCTTCAAAAATGAGCTTGTTGAACCCTTCTTTGATGGAAATAGTGAAGCCTCTCTTGATTGCATTGAGTTTCATTGCATTTTTTGTGGTTGTGCCCATGTGTCTCCACTCTCTTACTTCTTCTATTTGGAATATTCCACCTTTCCTTCTTATATGTGACTAAGTTGGGTGGACTATCGTGTTCTTTAGACACACTGTTTCATGTGTGGGAACGTAGGTTCAATGAGTGCTCCACACTCTAAGGTGTCGGGTATGCCTCTGGAACATCAGTCCCCTGAGCACCCACCTAAATGTTCATCATGTCATTTTCTTTGGCTGCACCTATCCCACCGAAGCCCCTTCCTTCATTCATCACATCATCTTTCCCTAGGCACATGTGTCCATCTGAAACCCCAATGGTTCATCCTCTGTGTCCTTCACTTAGGCTCGTCAGTCTATATGGTGCCCCATGGATCTCCCACTATGTTGTGCACTTAAGCATGTCAACCTATCTAGTGCATCAACACCTCATCTATTATGCCATCTTCTTGGGTGTGATTTCCCAACCGACACCTTGTGCCTTTTCCATAGAAACCATCTCATTCTCTCATCAACCAAGTACTTGGGTGCAGGATACCATAAATTCAAAATCTCAATCCAACCAAACAAACACATTCTATCATGCCAAATCAAGTTATCCTATACTTCATTTAGTTGAACCATCAACCTCGATGCATGCTCACATGAGTCTAACTGACTCATCGAAGTGCCAACATGCCCCCAAATCATTGACTTGTCCCAAGGCTTTTTCCAGCCCATCGTATGTCAAAGTGTCTTGCCAAAATCATATTCAAGGTCTTTCGAGGGGATTCTTGGTGCCCAAGACATCCTTGTGAATTATTTTAGTGCATTGCACATATGAATTTGCTACACAATCTTCCGTTAAGGAAGGGAATAGATGTTTGCAACTGAGCTCAGTGTCAGAGGCCTTACACCCTCCCCCACACCAAGTTGTTGTCATTCCGACAACCTACAACACTACATATTATGCCACGATCACCGATCTTAGTTGAGCTAACTCATCAATTCACAAATCATTTTGAAACAACTTCATACTTTAGATTTTCTTCATTGTCTCCATGTGTTGGATCCTCCCATCTCTTAGTTGGATGGGTAGTTAGTCCATCCATCCTTCCAATCCAAAATAACTGATGTCAACAATGAAAATTTTTGTTTCTTCCTCAATTTTCTGACTCTTTCAACCTATTAAGTCACCATGGTGACTCCCTTGGGCACTGGTTAGGAGTTATATCATCTCCATGATGTGATCCTAATAGCTTTGATTTTTAATGAAATTTGTTGGGATTCGGTGACAACGAATTCTTCCAAGGATGGATCTGGATCCTATTATTCTGTGTTGGTTACAACCAAATAGACCAAGTTAGAATATGGATAGGGATTGTAATTAATAATCAGTTTCTTGTAAATGTATATAAATATATATAATCCCATAGAGGCAAAGAGAGAGACAGAGTGAGAACTTGCTAGTCTATTGTAATCTCCATGATCTGAATAATAAGACAACCAATGCCTATGCTTGGTGGACATAGCCCAACGTTTGGGTGAATCACGTGAAATCCCTATGTCTCTTATCTGTGTGATCATTAATTATCATATGTGAATTATGTTTTCCACATTTGCAATTCTAACAAGTGGTATCAGAGCTGGTTGGAGGAGTGTCAAATTCTTGGAGGAGCTGCAGGAGTGAAATCTGTGTGAGGTGTGTTGAGTTCAAAATCATTGCAGATCCCTCCTTTGGAAAGGTGTGGTGTCATATTAGTCACACTTCCCACACAAATGAAAACATGGAATCGTCGTAGTCCAACAGTGTGGTAGAGTGCAGAGACTTTTTAAGATTGTTGCACTCTAGGTGTATTGAGAGGTGCGGCGACGACTCCTTAAACAATTCGCATAGTTTTTGTTTGGAATTTATGTTATGCTCTTTATGGTATGGAATTTATGGTATGGGAAATTACAGTAATTAGAATATTGTATTCTATGCATAAAACAAAGGTGGAGGAGCATATGCATAATATGTGAACATTGCAAGTCACATGGGTGGATAAGGTAAAAAAGGTTTTTTAATTGTAGTTTATTATATTTGGTATTAAATATAATATTTAAAAGGTAGAGGGTTTTAAAAAGGTGTTTTTTATTTTAAATAAAAGGAGAGGTTGGTAAAAGGACTTTTTTATTAAACTTTTTATTAAACCTTGTGGTGTCTATACCATTTTTTCCTCCACATTATCTTTTAAAGGGATTTGGTTATTATAAGAAGTTATTTAGGCATCAGGAGATTTTTGTGCTAATGGCTATGATGCAGAGTTCGATGTTTGAAGTTGAAAATTTCAGTGATAAAAACAACTTTGAGCTCTGGAAGATTAAGATGCAGAATTTATTGGTGCAACAAGGGTTGCAGAATGCATTTGCAGGCAATTCAAAGAAACCAACGGCCATGATGAATGAGGAATGGGAAGATTTGGATGCAAAATATCTTAGTACCATTTGTTTATGTCTCGTGGATGATGTTTTGTTTAATATCGTAGGAGAGGATACTACATTGGGCTTATGGGTCAAGTTGGAAAGTTTATATATGACAAATTCCTTGATGAGCAGAATCTACTTGAAGAGACAGTTGTAGAGTTTGTGAATGCAAGAAGGTACAAAAGTTCCTGACCATTTAAATACCTTCAATACCCTTATAGTTCAATTGACTAGTATGGAAGTTAAATTCGAAGATGAAGATAAGGATATTACACGATTGTGTTCATTGCCTAAATCTTGGGATAATATAGTCACCTCTATTATCTTTAGCTCAACATATGTTTTAGATTATGACTCTATTGTGGGAGCTTTGTTGGCTAAGGAGATGAGGAGAAAATATAGTAAAGAAACCTCAACTTTAGAGGTGATGTTGGTCATAGGTTGAACTAAAGATCTAAATGAGAGAAATTCTTCTCAATCTAAGTCAAGACACAGAAAGGGTAAAGCAAAATGATGGTACTACGGAAAAATAGGACATCTCAAGAATGATTGTTGGAAAAGAAAGGAATCTGAGGAAAAGTCTACGAAAAAAGAAAATTTGGCTGTAACAAATTCAAGTATGACTGATCAAGTTTTATCTGTTTCTGGTACTTTACAATATCAAGAAGAATGTTATTGAGATTCATGTGCCTCCCACCACATTTTCACACATAGAAATCTGTCCATTTCTTGCCAATCTATTAATGAGGGTGTAGTGTTTATGGGAAATGGTATTCCATGTAAACCTGTTGGGGTTGGCAGCATTAGAATTAGGATGTTCGATGGTATTGTTAAGGAATTAATGTATTTTAGATATGTAACTGAGCTTAAATAAAATTTGATTTCATTGGGAGTGTTGGATTCTTGTGGAGTCAAGGTGGAGCACTCACATTGTCGAAAGGTAGTTTAGTACTGATGAAGGAAACAGAGGTTGATAAATTTTATAAGTTGTAAGGGAGTACTGAAGTGGCATATGAAGTGACATATTTGTGACATCCCCCAAAAAATAAATTATCTTTAAGTTGGAAATTTCTTAGGAAATTAATTTTTGTTTTTGGCAAATTCGAAATTGGAAAATTTTTGCCATTTTTGGTAATTCTGAATTTCGAATTTGGTTAATTGTAATTAATGATTTTTGATTGTTGGGAAAAGATCTCATTTGACCCAACTAACTACCTGATTATGAAACTTGTATGAAAAAAACAAAATTATAATTATTGCTAGAGGAAAAATGGAATAGCCATGTTGAAATCAACTGACCATGACTCCATGAGTGGGGAACATGTTGGAACTACTTAAGGGTTGATTATTACAAGTGGAAAATCCATAATTTGTCCATGGGAAGCCCCTAAAAATCAGGTATTTGGGAAGCTGTGAAAATTCCCAAGAGGTAAAAAGACCTGGCACTTTTCTTGTGGACATATAGCATATGTGAGGAGGGAGGATGATTCCTAGTATGTTGGGGAAAAATTAATGAGTTCTTGTTGCTATGAACACTACTTGCTGAGTGTGAGGGAAGGAGAAGACCGGTAAAAAATATGAAAGGCATTTGTTGAGGAGGAGTTCTGAGTTATCCCTCATGGATTCATGGTCAGGCTAGGGGGTGAACAAGACAAGTGATTTGTCTACCCTGTTCTAAGGTTGGGAGGAACATGGTCGTTCCCTTTGTCTTCCAATGAACTGGTTCAGATATTTTATCCTATTCCTTCTCTGTTTGAATGTTATATGGTTAAATAACTAATGTAATGCATTTGTTAATTCTGAATTGAAATAATACTATGGAAGAAAGATCGAATTGAATGTTATTGAACTTAAGGATCGATAGAATGCCTCTAAACTAATTCTAAATGGATTGTCTCTATTGTATATTATTGTTGGGTGAATACTAATTTCCATAAATATACTAGTTGAAAGAATATGCCTAGTAAATCTTCTGGAAGAATAATTTTGTGGTTTAGTTTACTGTTGTAGTGAAATAAAAGTTGTAGGTGAAAACCTCACAACAAAATTGTATTTAAAGATTAGAACTATCTAAGTACGCAATGTAAATGGAAACTGAATAATGAAGATACATATATATAGAAGTATGCTTACTTTCGTGTAGGTAAATATACACACAGAAATATAGTAAGTAATTGAGATTCCTTTCATGTACATACTAAATAGTTATGATTTAATAGGAGATAACTATGTATGCAGGGACATGGGATATAATTATATATGGAAGTAACCAAGTGAATTGCAAGAATCATTATAGAAAACCTACAACACATACACACACACACATATATATATGTATATATTTCAGCATGTATTCATGAGAACTTGTAGGACGATTAGTCTAGTTAATTACATGTTAAACTGATGGAAATAATATTTGAAATAAACTATTTAACACAGATGAAATTATGGAGCTAGATACGAGGGGCGCGAAGGCCCAAATGAAATCAAAGAAATTCTGGAACCCTTCATGATTTTACACATGTTATGATAAATTCATTACTTTGTAAACAACAACCTAAATTGCCTCAGTACCTGTAATAGACTGATAAGTAATGAGATAAAGGAAAACAAATAGCATGGTTGGCCACAATGAAATTTCGGAAGATGATTTAGTATAGGTGTAGATCAAATTTATTACAGTCATGTTTCGTAGGGTCTTCTACAAATAGGTATACACATATTCAGCAATAGACAAGAATCATCATTCCGTTCAAAATTAAGAAGAGGCTAGTGTGGCTACAATATTGAATAAAATTAATAAAACAATCACTATATCATTATAGGTAGGCACGAGGAAAAACCCTGTATCACTTTCTCAAAGAATTTATTACATATCTTGACCAGACTTAAAATCAAACGAGGATCCAATCCTTATGTAAGAACTGTGTGTTATTCCAACAATGGAAACACCACCACAATATGGTTTTACTCTTCAACCAAATGATACCGAAGTCAAAACATAACTACTTTTTAACGAAAAAACTGGAATGGAACCATCGCCTTCATTTTTCTAGAACTGATAAAGGTAATTCTGAAAGATGATGGGCACGAAACCCGAATACCTTTTGCACTGAGGATATGGGAGGGCATCTGAAACTTGTGCAGATGGAAGATCTGCAAAATGTACCCTTTAAATTTTATTAATTATATGAAATAAAGGTAAACAGAAACATCAACAGAATGATAATTGTTAGTAACTGAGTATTCTAGAGTAGCACTCAAATTTTGGCATGCAAACTCACATCATTCCCTTGTTTCATTCTGGCTGGATAGACATCCAGACCGAGGGAGGATGGTGCAATGACTCCCTGATGGGTACCCTCGCAAGGTCCCATCATTAGTGTTGATACCAATCACATATTCATTGGTTTATGAAATAAAATCAATGGTGCTAACATTTAACAAATAAATTTCATAAAACATATTGTGTAAATAAACCAAGGGCACCATGTCAAAAAATTACCTACAGAACAAGAGCTACATGAAAAGGTTGAGTTTAAACACGTTTTGAACTGATTATGTTTATTACAGGGCCCACTTATAAATCAATGATAAGTGTTAGGTTAACCTAGTATTAAATTCAAATGGAGTAACTTACACAGACCTCGTAACAATAGAGGTAAACCTAATTATTACAAGAAGTCCCACAACTCAAACGTCTATGCAGTGAGTATTCTAGTGTGGTGGGTTTTTCGAAAAAACACAGAATCACATTCCCTTGACATACCAGACAAGAAAGAACACGCAACGTGTTTGGATTTATTCTGTAAAAATAAATTAACTCCAGACTAAGACTACACATAGCCTCATGAAAGGTTTAATATCAAACCTCTACATATATCAACAAAGAGACAATAAGAAGATAACGAAAATTGGGACATGAAACTTAGGTGTAAATTCCCTAAGTCAGAACAAGGGATTAGGATGTCAAGACCTCTCAAGAAATTAAGATAATAAATCTATAGTAAGTATTACATACAGAAACGAGAAGTAATCCAGGAATGTTACAGAGAATAACGATAATGGGAGATTTAAGTAAGAACAAGTAATATTGACATGAGGGTTCTTCCGCTGTAATAATGAACCCAAGCCTCCTTTCATAACCAGAATACAGAGTTAACGAAATCTTACTAGGGAGGGCGAATGGGGACGTCGTTCCACCGGGTAACATTTTCCCCAAATCGACGACATGCTTCATTAAGAAAATAATATGCAGAACCTCTTGAAAGTCTTCATAATGAAACAAAAAATAGATTAAAACCCTAAGAGGAACCTTAAATACTCAGTTTAAATGATGAAGGTACGAAGGGCAGTCTAGCCATGTGATGAGGGCAGAGTTGGCATGATTGGAATGGATGAAGGGCCAGGTGAGAGCATCATAAATCGTAGACATAGGATTTCCATTAAACTATAGATGCATATTCTTAACTCCCTTCTTACAGTAGACCACTCTCTCACAACAAGAAATTAGCAAAGTGAATGAATCCCTCCATGACGTGACGAGTTGGAACTCGTACACTTCAACTTCTTTGTTACAGTTAGCTTATCGTTCGAGAGAAGGTTTGTTGGAACATCGTTTGGTTAAGGCAAAGTTAAAACAAGATCTCGTTACTCAAACTCTATTGGGTAAAGGGATTGGAACATTTCTAATATTTCATAATTTGTAAAGGGACCCCATCTATAATAGGGACTATGTATATTGATGCTAAGTGCATATCACTAGGCAAATTCTTTTCAACTATGGGGTATAGATCCATCCCCGTGGTTATATATATTTACACACACACACATCTATATATATATATATATATATATATATATATATAT
>CBVK0103389901.1:0-13040 GCA_900067695.1 Picea abies | reverse complement strand
TTGATAGTATGAAACAGAATATGTTGCGAAACACAGACCTTCAAACTCTCTTTTAATTCACTTAACGATGCAGGTACTAACACAGTTGACAAGAATTCAATACATTGAATGCAGTGGATATTTACTAAGATATGCATTAGTGTCACATATCATCGGTTATCCTTTATCAAAGTAGTCGTGTTTTGGCACTTTTGAATTCAAAATCCGGAAAATTTCATTCGATCGGAAACCGGAACATGAACTAACCTAAAAAGTTTGATTGTCATTAATCATGCTTCCAAAACAGAATTAATTTATATTAAACACAGATTAAGAGTCGATATTTCGCGTTTCGGGATTTCGGGGATCGTGTTGACGAGAGGTATGTTATCACTGAATCCCGATTTCCGAAATTGCGAAATCGCAACATGTTTAAATTAGGACTTAATTTCATTTTAATAAATTAGTTAATCTATATTAAACCCACTTTGATTATTTCGGGGTTTCGGGGATCGTGTTGACAAAAGGTATGTCATCGTTGAATCCCGATTTCCAAAATTGCAAAATGATTCACTTAAGCCTTAAATTTTGATATTAGTGAATTAATTAATCAGGATTAAGGACTAATTTCCGAAACAGGATTAATTCAGTTTAAACACAAATTATGAGTCGGGACTTCACATTTCGGGATTTTAGGGATCGTGTTGACAAGAGGTATGTTATCACTGAATCCCGATTACCGAAATTGCGGTACGATTAATGTAGTTTTTAATAATTAATAACTTCCATATTTCGGGAAATCGGGGATCGAGATTCCTTGATTGGAAATGCGTTAAAACATATGTTCTCAGTAAACCCCGAACCCCGAAAAACTTTTAAAGGTTGGTCTTAACTCCTTTAGGGTTTAAGATTTTCATGATTAAAAAATAACTTTACAGCAAGCGCGTCGGGACTTTTATAACACTTTTGGTTTTATGCCTTTAATTATTTAAAGAATAAAGTTTGACAGGATTTCGGTACCGGCCTTTTGGAAATGATAGTGAGGGTTATGCTTCATGAAAAGTCGAAACCCAAAAAAGGAAGGTTTAAGTTTTGAAGATGAAAAATTTAATATAAGTTTCAACACCTCCACCATGTATGTAGTAGCCACATCCACATTATCCCTTCATCCAAGTTTCTTTTGCGTTCCCATCTTCCAGGATCTTCAGTACCCCGATTATGGCTTCCTTTACCCTACCTAACCTCACTCTGGGGATTCTAGTGTGGTATCTGGATCCACCTCCCACCTCTCTTTCTAGATATACACCTAGACCATACTTTTATTTGACCCCCATTGTATCCTATACATATTCACATTGGTATTCCCTATACACCTACACAACCTGCACCTCAACCTTCACATGCCCCATCTCGACCTATGTAGGCTCCACCTCCACCAACAAAAAAAGGAAAAGGAGTTGACAAGGGTGGTTGGGATTCAAAGTCAAAGGGAGAACCAACTCTCCAAAACAATACATGTCCACCCAGACCACTGCATCTAGGCCCATACCACCATGTGCCATATGCAATATCATTGGCCACACTACCTTCAATTTTCCAATGCTACCTAAGATTAAGGAACTTTACAATGTCAAATACTTAGAACTTGATTCCTCCATACACATTGTGTAAGTCTCTCTTCCTAAGTATTCAACCAATCATATTAATTCCTTGTGCACCAATCACCATTGTACTTTCTGTGACACTTATGGCCATTATTCTCATCATTGTCCCCATATATCCCAATATTGATATGATCTTGATATATTGCACCAGTTTGATTACGTTCATCAAACAAATCCAACAACTATGACCAATTCTCAACCCACCATTGAGATTGGTTCCCCTAAAGTTCATACTGGTGATAATTCCATGCAAATTCTCTATATATCACATTCATGGGATCAAAGCTATCTGAGAACCTCCCCTTCTCTACAAATGTACATCAAATCACTCACAACTTGCCTCATGCATCTTCGATCTCAACATCGATGTCACCTTTGTGCACTAGTATTCCATCCACCTTTTTGAATAAAGAATATGTGAACCATGTTTCTTATTCCCGTGGTAGAGGGCAGGGGGGATCATGCCCACCTATACCCTTGGTAGGGAGCACCATTCCCACTTACCACTAGGTCCACATTCTTGACCTGGTGAGAGGGGTAACTCTAGGTCCTTCTCTTGGTAGTTCCTCCCCTCATATTGATTATGATTTATGCACCATTTGTGCCCTTGGAATCATATTTTTGATCCATTCTTCAAATGTCTTTCTTTGATATTTCACCAGGAAGCCATTCTTCCAAGAAAATTCAAATCTCATACTTTTCCAATGAATTCTTGTTCAATGGTTTACATCACTTGAACACTATCATGTTTTCATTGATGTTGAATGATGAATAAGGACTCCCCATGGATAATCACTTTTATTCATGGATATGGGTCTCCACTAGGCCTTGATTTCCTTGAGTTTTAGCATATCTTTCTCCCTTTCTACTCGTTTAATTTACCTACCATACCCAAAAATTGTATGTAGGACCCCCTTCACTTGAGTAGATGGATCAACCCTTCTATCTTATACATTTTCCATCTACTCAGTGATAGAGCCTTCCTCACATGGACACCCTAGAATAGGAACCCCTATTTTATTTTGGTGTCCATGTTGTTACATCTGCCTAGGGATTGGGATTCCAAATAGTCTTCATTGTTGGAAATATTGTTGTCATTGATTTCAAAGATAGGGTGAGACTACAAATGTCCAAGATAAAGATTGCAAGATGGAGATTGTTGGAAATATTTTTTTTAGATTTTTTATGCTTAGTTTTCATACCCTATATTTGAAGGAATTTTTACTCTAAATACCTAGCTCAAATGGGAGCATAGTTTCTATGGTTGGAAATATTATTTTGAGACCTTTCCAATGGTATATGAAACTCCCTCTAGCTCCTTAGGAATGAGGAGATATTATTTTTTCTATCAGAAAACCTAACCAAAACGTTCAAGTTGGCCAAACCAATCTTTACAGGTCGACCCTAAAAGTGAGAACATAAACACTACAAATACAAGATATATGTGTGTATTTGAGGTGAATCCAAGAAAAAAAATCAACTCTTAGGTGTGCAAGAGAAGTTGGATAGTCTTTTAGGGTCTAAAGGTGCGCAAGAGGAGTTTTAAGGGTGCGCTATGAAGGACTAAGGTCTATGATGTTGCAAAGTGCATTCTTTATAGATTTTGATGTTGGAATCTGGGATTGTATTCTAGAAATGATGTTATGACGTTCTCTATGGCATGAAGGCTAAATCTAACTAGGGTTTGAATCTATTTCTGGGGTATGGAGAAAAAGAGGCGTTGGAGCATGAAAGTTAAGGGTGTGATGATGATATGAAATACAAGAAGTATGAATCATATAGATGAAGTAAAATTTACTCTGTGTATGAAGATCTTGGGTTGGTGCCTATATAGGTCTTACTGATTTGGTACTTAGCTGAGGAGATTGGTGTCTCCACAAGGTTGGTGCCTACACAATATCTTGTTGAATTGGTGCTCAACTGAGGAGATTGGTGTCTCTAATAGGTTGGTTCCTACATAATATATTGTTGAGTTGGTGCTAAACTAAGGATATTGGTGTCTCTAGTAGGTTGGTGCCTACAATCTTTGTAACAGTAGGTTGGTGCCTACAAACATTTACAAAGATAAGTTTTTATGGTTTTCTCCCACAAGGTTTTCCAAATTAAACTTCATGTACCGTAATTTAAGTTTACATGAATTTACTATTTTTAAGTTAATGAATGATTGATGAATGATCAAATAAAGTAGAAAATATTTTTTACTAATTCACTCCCCCTCTCAATATAAGCATAAGTTCGACAATTGGTATTATAGGAGGTTCCTTCAGAAACAGTTTAACCATTGGAAGCAAGATCTTGAGCACATATGGATTGTAAGCAAGGTGTTGACACACAGTGGGTAGACCTAGAGTTCAACATTAATTCACCAAAAAAACCCTAAGATATCGTCCCTTTCGACATCACCCACAAGCAAGTGAAGTCTCACCTGAGGAACATATAGGGACTACAGGAACCATTCACCATGTGCGCAGAACCATCAGACATGTAACATATTCAGATTAACCAACATGTATTAAGTGCATGAAATAAACATAATAGAAAATAAACACATCACAACAAAAAACAAAGACACCATATTTAACATGGTTCACCCCAAAATGGGCTACATCCACAACGAAAGGCTTCTCATTTTATTATTTGGTTTCATCTCTTACAAAAGGTGTGCATTGCACTCATACATGATATCCCAGTTCTATCCAACTTGCCCTTGTCATTCGCACATACATTGCACACTTAGCTCAAAAACTTAGCTTTTCCAAACTTACCTTCTACCTAAAACCCTTACATATTTATACTTTTACATTAGGGCTTAACCCATTACAAAATGGACCAAAATTTGTAACTACTTCTAACTAAATTCCTCTTTTTGTGTGCACTGCACCTGAAAATGCATTAATTGTATTCCTTTCTTCCATGCACACTTCTCCTTAGCCAACTTGTCACACAGTTTGCTCCTATGAAATTACCAAAATTGGTCCCAAAATGTCATGCTCCAATAGAAGGTCTCCCTAAAAACATATCTCCTTTGTTCGATGGAAAAAATATGCATCATGGAGTATAAGAATGAAGGCATTTTTCATGTCCCTTGGGTTTGGTATCTAGGAACTAGTCACAACAGGTTATATAGATGAAGGTGGGAAGGAGTCAAGTGAACACAATGCAAAATAAATAGATGTCATGTTGAGTGGCCTATCAGATTCTGAGACTTTCAAGGTAATGTAGTGTACATCAGCTAAATAGATTTTGGACAAGCTATAAAACATATATGAAGATATATCTGGCAATTGTTCCATCTATGAATCATAGACAAAAGAAGCACAATTTGTAAGAAATCTAAAAGGAGGACCTGAAAAATACAAAGAAAGGGAATATAGTGATGACGAAGAAGAAACTCTCTCCATAACCATGGAAAAAAAAACCTACTAATGAAGATAATTAGAAAGAAAATATAGATTCATAGGAAATGAATCTTGAAGTCGAACTCATTAGTGACTTAAAATAAATAGACAAACTCAAGGGAATGCATATAAAGTAGAAGGAGAAATTGCAGAAACATGAAAAGAATGATCATGATCTTGAAGAAATAGAGAAGACAATTATCATCCTGGAGACTCAACTAGAAGAGGCAAAAATGATACAAGAAGTGGTGAGAATCCAATTGAAAGAAAAACAAGAAAATTGTGAGAAGTTAGAAGCTAAAATAGTTTCATTAAGAAATGAACTACAGAAAACAATTGATTAGTTGAGTAGAAGCTTGAAGTTTGGAAAGAGTATTGAAATATTAGATAATATTATCAGTTTCCAAAGGTCACCATTCATCAAGACATGTCTTGGCTATGATGAAAAACAAAAGACCCCTGACGGATATGCAAGCACTAAGGTCATAAAGCCATCAGAAAAGGAAAATGAAGAAAAGCCTAAAATCTATGTCAATATTCTCAAAGGCTCCATTAACAATGAAAGCATCAGAAAGAAAGGAAATGATAACCAACAAAAATCTGATTCTTCTCACGATAATGAGTTCAGAATATTCGTTCCACCAAGAATACCTTTCACAACCCGGTACCAAAATCTCTTTCATGGTTATTGTTCATTTTGCAATAATTTTGGTCATAAAGAAATAGATTGTATATATTATGAAAGAAGTGATAATGTGAGAGACATAATTAGAGGTTATTATAAGACCTCAAAGAATGATTATTTGAGCAAAAAAATTAGAATTTCTCATGCATTTGTTGATAAAAACTACAATTCATTTTCTCCCCTACTTGACTACAATATTGAATGTTATAAGTGAAATAACTATGGACACATAACACATCACTCTAGAAGCAACATAATAAAGTCTCCTAAACAAAAAAGGGAAGAAGATGTTCTTACAAAGCATAGAGAAGAATGCATAAGGATGTGGAAAAGGAAGCAAGAATAACCAAAGAAGGAAGAATGTGGACTTGCAATGTATGCTCAAGACAAAGGAATGCAATGGTACATTGATAATGGATGTTCAAAACATACAACAAGGGATCAAAACAAATTTTCATCATAAAGAGAGAAAAATAAGGTAGCATTACCTTTGAGTATAATGCTTATGTAACATCCCCACTATAATCCTTGGTTTAATTAATGTGTGTGTAGACATAATGTGTGGCTACGGCCAAAGTGATGTAATATTCGAATTGTATTTCCTTGTTTTATTAATAAAATGTGATGTCAGCTACTAAGGGGACATGGACAAGAGATGGGGGCATAATTAATCCACAAGATAGGGGAGTGTCTAGGATAATGGTCAAGAGGGGTCCAATGGGGGGAATTACCCATGTATATTAATCCAACCCATTTTCCTAAATTTTATATTTGTATATGAACCTTCAAATTTCTAATTGAGTGTTCCCAAATCCAATCATTGAATGCATGTAAGAGGGTGGATGTGAGTGGTCACATCCAAAGTTATTGGGAACATGGGGGTTGAATACAATCATCTTAGGGAAGAGTGCGAATCAATAAAGGAAATCCAAAGGGAGGAAATCTGTATGGTTTGAGGGAGAAATTTTATGTGGTCAAGTTTTTGTGCATGGGAAGAAAGTAGAGAGAAAGAAAGAGATCTTCGAGTTGGTGTAGCCATGGAAAGTGAATTATAAAGCAATCTAGAGAATACCATGAGTGTTTTGGAGCTGGAAACTCAAGAGCCAAGTTGTCAATCTTGAAGAATGAACTCATGTGTGAGTTGCACTAAAATAGCAAGTGTGTGTTGTTGGTTTGTTGGTAGTTTTCCTAGCATCAGGTTCCCTTGAGTTCCCAGCTAAGAGATTACTAAATACCTATGCCATATAGACCCTAATAAATAAATGGGATTCCCAAGGGACTGAGATCAGTGAAGGGATACATTCCTTGGGTTGGACAAGTCAAGAGGTAGAGAGTTGGTGGAAAATCGAGATAGTTGTAGGAAGATATCAGTGGGCTCTGATTTTTCAGAGTTGTGAGTGGACGGTGAGAGACCAACATATTTTGTGGATTACTAGCCTCAACTCGGGGTGATTGGTTGTTGATATTTGGAATAGTCAGTCTATATTTGGGTGGAACGTCCTTCCCAAGCAACTGGTTGCACAAGATTTTTAAAAGATAAGTTTTATATCTTGTTGATGTGTTATTTTTATGTGTATAAATGTTGTGCATGAACTTTGTGTATAACATTTATTATATGTTGTTTTGTTTGAATTAATGGTTTCATTTCATGAGCATTTTAGCTTGTTGTAGATGCATATAAATAATGGTAACATTTAGCAATTAAATCTGGTTGAAATTTGTAGTTGTAAGCTATTGGAAATCAGTCAGTTGTAAAAGAATTAAATTAGTTAACATAAATTTCATTTTTATGAGTATTATGCATCGTAATGTCCCTTGGTTGGGTTGGGGGACATTACATTATGGTATCAGAGCACTTTGTTCAAGCATCGAGCTTATATGGGCTCAAACCAAAGCAAATTGGTGAAATTCGTTGTTGTAGATTTTGCCTGTGATGGATTTGGGGAAAAACGAAGAATTTAGAGAGAAATACCCAAATCCGTCAGCAAAATAAGAGTTTGAATCACTCAGTATGGTTTAATAAGGTTAATGGAGTAGAGAGGTAAATTTGCAGGTCAAAATTGAACCTGGAATGGTCGAAATTCAAGTTTCAATGGATTCCTATAGAGTTACAAGAAGTTTGGTGAATTAACGACCAATATCTCTTTTGATCTCGAAATTGACAGTTGAGATTCATCATTATAAACTTAAAAATACATAAGGCTATTTTGTTTTGAAAGGATGATCAAATCTATGGCCATGATTCATTTCGAAGGTTTTTGAAAGGGACCATATTGATGGTCCAGATCAATTAGAGAAATGTCGAAAATTTTCTAAGTGTGGAAATTGCTAAGAGAAATCAATGACGGTCGATGGTCGAGTCAGAATAAATGGAAAAGAGTTTGTTTTAGCCAAAATACATCACTGACCATCGATGGTCAGCAGTCTGGGCATCGACCAGTTCAGCGAGGTGTTCGGGTCATTCAAGAGAATCGACTGATGGGGAAAAGAGGATGATGACATGTCATTCCATGTCAACATCCACATGTCATGCCACGTCAACATACATGTGTCGTGCCACATCACCCAATTTGATGCCTCAGGATGATGTGGCATGCCATGTCAACAATCACATGTCATGCCACATCAGCAATTTCCACGTCATCCTAGAAGTGGTTGATGGTCGATGGTTGAGTCAATCGATTTGGGGAAGGGATTTCAACAGTCATTGGGGAATCAGTCGAATTAATGAATATTTTCATTCACGAATGAATATCGTTGATGATCGATGGTCGAATCGACCGATTTTAGAGTTATGTACAAATCAGTTGTCAGGGGAATGAGTCGATGGCTGAAAATCGTGTCGATAGTTTGGGGAAAGTGTGGTGCACACCCAAGGGAGAATGTTGTTCGTCGATGTAGCATGGATCAACAGTTGATATTCCACATGATTTGAGATCAACAATTCATATTTAAAGGGTTGTTACAATAGTAAAATAGTCAGTTTTATATGATTTTTTGTGGTTTTTGAAGGTCATTAACTTCAGGGGCATTTTTTAGAGTCTAAACGACGTTTTTAGGAAATAAAAACCCAAAAGAATCTATAGCTCAAATAAAATAACTCAGAGAGAGCTATCCAGTGAGATAAATGGTTCACAAAACGAAGCTCGTATGAGAGAGTTACAACCAAAACAGTGAGGGTAAAATTTTGGCACCAGATTTTCGTCTAGAGGGAATAACTCCATGTTCAGAACTTTGTTTGGGGAACAAGAGTAGTTGATGGAAATATGGTGACCCAAAGATGCCAGAGGTGGAGTCATATTTGGGTTATGGGTACTTGAAAATGTGCAGAAAGAGAAATAAGGCACTTGTAGCATGCATGGATCAATTGGGTAAAACAAACTAAGCTTCTCTAGACCATAACTTTCAGCTCGGAGCTCGGATTTGAGAAAAATGATAGTCGTTGGAAAGGTATTGAAAATTAGAAGACATATATCAACCCAAAATTTTGAATTAGGAAATAAAATATTCCATAAATTAATAAATAGATTTATGTATCAGTAAAAGAGTGGAATTAGCAACGTGTAAATGTTGTAAATTTTCACTCAGAATTCAGTTTGAGGTATGGTTACAGCCATTAGAAAGATGTTTTAGAGAGGAATGCATAAAGGGAATCAAATTTTGATTTGGTGCAATGTGTCCTTCATAAATTGATGAATAAATAGTGAAATTTTTTATGATATGCATGTTTCTAACAGTAATTATCACATGCACATGTATTATGGAATTAGAGGTACAAAAAAGATAATTTGGTTCTTATATGAGGATTGGAGTTATGGAAGATGCTCAGGGATATTAAAACCATGAGGAATATATCAGGGATACGCATTTCAGCATGGGTAATGTTGATACAAAGTCAAATGGAAGAAGGGACAGGAAGAAGCATGTAACTATGAAAAGATTTCATAGGGAAGTGCAGAGCTATAGAGATGATAATGAAAGGATTATGAAGGCTCGGAAGGAGATAATTCAAAGATTAAATATGTTGCATAAAAAGGTCAACAAGGACTCTATTACCAAGCAAGAATTTAGTGCTAGACAAGTGTTAGCATCGAGATCCCATAGAAAATGGGATGATCATGGAAATGATAGGAAGTCAAGAAGCATGAGTAGGCACCATCATTCCTCAAGGCAGTCCACACAAACAAATCATGCAAGTTCAAGGCCAGGGAGTGGCCCAAGTATGTCTCATGTTCGGAGGTAAATAAGAAGGTCTGAGGCAGAAATCTTACAAGGTGAACTCAAGAAAATCAAGCCACCTACTTTCATTGGTGAACATTGGAAGGGAGAAGAGGTTGAAGCCTGGCTATTGGAAATGAATAAATATTTCTAGCTGCATGATTACCCCTCCTAGATAGAAGCTAGAATTTTTACCTACCACTTACAAGGAAAGGCAGACATGTGGTGGGATCAACTTAAGAAAGCCAAGAACCTTGATGAGAAGAGGATCTCATAGAGACAGTTCAAAGGATATTTCCAGGGAAAATATTTATATGAGCATTATTATGAAAGAAAGATGAAAGAGTTCTTTGAACACAAGTTGGGAACCATGACAATGGAGGAATATGAGAAGAGGTTCTTTGAATTCTTGAAGTATGTAGACTTCATCAAATATGAGAAAGTCAAATTCCAAAGGTTTCTAAGTGGGTTACCCTCCTTCTATAGTGACAAGATTCAAATGAGCACAAGAATGTAGATTCATTTGGGAAAAGGCCAAGGCAGCAACTGGTACAATGTTGGGGATGTGAGGGAAATCACTTATACAGGAACTATCCTCACAAATGAGAAAATATGAGGATTGTCCACAACATTCAGGAGGCTAAAACAATCGAATACATGGGAGGAAGCATGACAAGGATTTATGCAGCCTTGGACAACAAGCAGGTAGAGTATCAATCTCCCATGATTGAAGTGGAAGTTAAGATTGAAAACCAGCCCATAGCAATTTTAATTGATTATGTAGCTAGCCATAGTTACATAAATGCTAACATTGCTTAAATATTTCACTTGCAAAGAAGTAAGCATAAAAAATAATGGTTAGTTCAGTTAGCCATGGGGGCTAAGACGAAATCAATGAGTTGGTTAAAGATTGTTCGATAGACATGAATGAACTTAACACAAAGGTAGATGTAAACATCCTACCATTGGGTTAATATGATTGTCTAATTAGCATGGATTGGCTGGAAAAACACCATGATGTCCTAGACTGTTACAACAAGACAATCACATGTCTTGATGAAGAAGGGCAAAAAGGAAAGATTCAAGGCATTCCAAGAGTTGTAGTTGTTATCCTAGACTGTTACAACAAGACAATCACATGTCTTGATGAAGAAGGGCAAAAAGGAAAGATTCAAGGCATTCCAAGAGTTGTAGTTGTTAGAGAGATTTTAGTTATGCAATTGAAGAAGCATTTCAAGAAGGGATGTCATTATTTTTCAGCCCATATGGAGGAGGTAGCCAAAGACAAAGTAGCAAGCATTAAAGACCATCTGGTCTTGAGAGATTTTGAGGATTTTTTTGCAGAAATTCCAAGACTTCTACCAAAGAGAGACTTTGATTTCTCTATTGATTTGGTGCCAGGAGTTGCCCCAGTCTCCAAGACACCATACAGAATGGGCACACCATAATTGAAGGAGTTGCAGATGCAGATTGAATAGTTGTTAAAGAATGGGTATATGCACCCAAGTGTGTCACCTTGGAGAGCCTAAGTTATTTTTGTAAAGATGAAAGATGGAACCTTAAAGCTATGTATTGATTTCAGACAATTAAATAAGATCACCATAAAGAATAAATACCCTTTTCCAAGAATTGATGATTTGTTTGATCAGCTGAAAGGTGCAAGAATTGTTTGATCAGCTGAAAGGTGCAAGAATATTTTCCAAGATTGACTTGAGAATGGTGTTGCAAGTTTTAAGAGAGCATAAACTGTATACTAAACTAAGTATGTGCATATTTTGTCAAAAGAAGATTCACTACTCGAGACATATAATTTCAGTAGATGGGATAACAACGGATCCTGAAAAGATATAGGCCATTAGAGGATGGCCAAATCCAAATAATGTCACAGAGGTTAGATCATTCATGGGTCTTTCCATTTATTACTGAAGATAACGAATTTTCAAGGATTGCAAGTCCAATCACCTCTTTGCAAAAGAAGGGGGTGAAATTTGAATGGACTTCCAAGTGTGAAGAAAGCTTTCAGCAGTTGAAGGAAATATTGACAAGTGTGCCAATATTGAATATTGTAGACCCAAATGAATATTTTTTTGTGTGCATTGATGCATGCAAGGAAGGGATCGGTGGAGTCCTTAGTCAAAAGGATCATGCGGTATGCTATGAATCCATAAATTAAAATACCATGAAAGGAATTATGCTACCCATGATCTAGAGTTAGTAGAAATTGTACATGCACTAAAAATGTGGAGGCATTACCTCATGAGTAATAAATTTGAGCTAAGGACAGACCATTGTGGTTTGAAGCATTTGTTTGGACAACCAACACTAAATGTCAAACAAACTAGATGGATGGAATTTCTGAGTGAATATGACTTTGAAATTAAGAATATAAAAGGCAAGGAAAATCAAGTGGTTGATGCACTTAGAAGGAGAGCTCATGAAGTGAATATTGCAGCGATCAGCATGTATAGGAAATATCTTAAAGACAAAATTGTTGCAGTAGCAAATTCAGATCAACATTATTTAAAAATAAAAGAAATATTACAACAAGGTAATTTTCAGTAGAAATTTAATTCTTATGAGCTGAAAGAAGATGGAATTCTCACATACAAGGAAAAAGTATATGTGTCAAATTCCAATGAGCTAAAAAATGTAGTTATGAAGGAAATGTATAATGTGCCATATGTCGGGAACCGATATCAGAAGACAATTGCAGTTGTGAGAAGCTAATACTTTTGGCCAGGAATGAAGAAAGAAGTGGCTAATTACATAGCCAGATATCTAGAATGCCAAAAAGTGAAAACTGAACATAGACACCCACTAGGTTTACTACAACCATTTCCCATTCTGCAATGGAAGTGGGAAACAGTGATAGTTGATTTTATTACTAAGTTTCTCAAAACAGTGAAGCAACATGATTCCATCATAGTGGTGGTGGATAAATTAAATAAGGCAACACATTTTATTCCAGTAAAGACTACACACAAGGTAGTGAATATTGCAAAGATCTATATGAAGAAAGTTGTTAGGATACATGGGGGTACCTAAAGAAATAGTTTCATATAGAGATCCAAAGTTTACATCCAATTTTTGGAAATG
>CBVK0103389893.1:0-13960 GCA_900067695.1 Picea abies | reverse complement strand
CAATAGTTCCAAAGCATTTCAAAATTTGTGCTGGCTTGTCCAGCTGTCCTCAGCTTCTGCACTGGCTCGCTTGATGAGTCGGTGATGCTCCTGCATCAGGGAAGTTGCACAACTACCTTCTATATTTTGGGTACATCAATTTATTCATTCTTTGGGAAAATTTCCAACTACTTGGTATGTACATCAGGAGGCTTAATGAAAAACCACTTGCTGGGAAATCTTTCAAAGATAGTTTTGCCAAGACTTCTTATTCTTGGGTAAGTCTCCTGAAATAACCTTAGCTTTGCAACAGATTAAAAAAATGTCATTTACAGATGAATTTCACCCTCCATATCTACCCATAGTTTGTCCTGAACATGAATATCTATTTCATCGTATCCTTTACCCATATCTTGCATGAATACCTTTGACTTGTAGTAAATTTGATGAAAACCAAAGAGACCCCAAAGGACTAAATGATCTTACGCATTTGACATTTAAAGAATCAGAAGGAACTAGAGCTATGCACGACACTAAGTCGAATGATGTTAATATTTCTTAGCTATGCACGACACTAAGTCGAATGATGTTAATATTTCTTATTCTAAACCCCTGAAGTTGCGAAAAATAAACATCGAGAGTGAGGACCAACCTAAGCTAGCTTCCGTAGGGGAGTACCGGGACAAGCAGACCATGACAAAGATACAGGTTATGTTGCAGGAATATGAGGACCTACTCCCTACAAGATTTTTAGAAATAAAAGGTATTTAGGGAGATTTAGGGGAGATGAAGATAGAATTAAATACTAACTCAAGACCCATTAAACATCTGTTGTATCATCTGAACCCCAGATTCCAAGAGAAAGTAAAGAAGGAAATCGATAGGATGTTGGAAGTTGGGATAATTTTCCCTATCGATAAGGCTGAATGTATCAGTCCTATCGTCATACAAACCAAGAAAGGTACGAATGATATATGAGTTTTTGTGGATTATAGAAGCCTGGATGTTGCTTGTGTACATGACCCCTTTCCTACCCCCTTTATAGAAGCCTGGATGTTGCTTGTGTACATGACCCCTTTCCTACCCCCTTTAGTGATGAGGTATTGGATCAAGTAGCAGGAAACGAAGCATGTTCCTTTACAAATGGTTTTTCTTGATACCACCAGGTTCAAATCGTCGAAGAAGACAAGAAAAAGACTACCTTCATTACCGAGTGGGGACCATTTTATTATAATGTTTTTCCTTTTGGGCTCAAGAATTCCCCAACTGTGTTCACTTGGATAGTGATTGCAACATTCCATGACTTCAGTCATAAGTTTCTCTAGGTATACTTGGATGATTGGATGGTGTACAACTTACTCAAGGAGCACATCGGATTACTACGGTTGATGTTGGATCCCTGCAGACAACTATAGATTTCCCTTAATATAAGAAAATGTATTTTTTGTGTACCCTTTGGGAATTTGCTAGGACATATAGTTTGCAGAGAAGGAGTGCTAGTCAATCCTGCAAAATTTGCATTAATTCTCAATATGCCTCCTCCTACCAGTGTCAAGCAGTTGCAAACTACTTTGGGACATACTAGATACTACTACATGTTTATTAGGAATTACACAAGTATAACCGCAGCTTTGGAACAACTACTAAAGAATTCCAAAGAATTTCGTTGGACTCAGGATTGTGATAAAGTGTTCAACCTACTCAAAGAAAAGTTGAGTATTGCACCTATTTTAACTTATCCCAACTAGAAAATTGAGTTCCATGTGCACATTGATGCCTCTGCGATTGTGTTAGGCGTCATTCTGGCACAACTAGGGGAAGGAAATTTTGATCATCCTGTCTACTTTGCTAGCAAAAATCTTTCCCAGGTTAAGCGCAACTACACTACAACTCAAAGGGAAGGTTTGGCAATGGTTTATGATTTACAAAAGTTTAGACATTATTTGTTCGGCAATAATTCTAAGTTTTTCACTAATCACTCTACTTTGAAGTATCTGGTTAACAAACATGTGTTAGAAGGTCAAATTTGCATATGGTTGTTGTTATTTGAATAATTTTCTTTTAAGGTCATTGTCAAGCCTAGTAAATTAAATGTGGGGCCAGATCATGTGTCTAGACTAGAGTCGGGAGAAAGTGGTGGAGTTGTAGATGATAAGCTCCCTAATGTAGACCTTTTCTGTATTGAGGCTATTCCTGATTATCTGTCGGAAATTGCATTATTATTAATCATTGGTACTATGTCGGAGGGCTATTCAACATCTCAGAAAAGGAACCTAGTGGTTCGTCCCGCAAATTATCAACTAATTGTGGGCCAATTGTACCAATTGGGATTGGATAACATATTGAGTCGTTGTGTACTCAATAATGAATGACTTGATATTCTATGGGAATGTCACAGTGGAGTTATTGGAGGACATGTTGGCGGAAAGGCTACTCCCAAGAAGATATTACAAGAAGGGTTATGGTGGCCTACGGTGTTTAAAGATGATAAGGAATATGTGTGGGCCTGGAATGTATTTCATAGAGTGGGTAAGTCATCTTGTCATGATTATTTACCTCTATACCACGTTCGAACACTGCGAGCCTTTGAAAAATGGTTTGTCGATTTCATCGGTCCAATAAATCTCCCTGCCAAGCATTCAAAGGTGAGATACATAATTACCGCAATTGATTACCTAACCTGATGGGATGAAGCAGAAGTTGTTTCGGATTTCTCTTCCACCACAACAACACGATTTATTTTTCATAATAGTATTTCTCGATTTGGTTTCCTCAGAGTTTGACCAGTGATTAAGGAGCCCACTTTATCAATGAGACTATCACAACCCTTACTAGAGAATTCTTGATTCAACATCATAAGAGAATTCCATACCATCTGCAAGCTAACAGAACAGTGGAAGCATTTAATAAAATTTTGGAGATGGGATTGACTAAAGTTTGTTCCGCAATTGGGCCGACTAGGATGAGCAAGTTCCAACTATGTTATGGTCTTACATGACTACCATGAAGTGATTAAATAAGTATAGTCCATTTCAACTGGTATATGGAAGAGAAGTAGTAGTTCTAGTTGAGTTTCTCAAACCAATTTTATTCATTACGCAAGCTACTAAGATGACAGATGATGACTCACTTGTTGCATGGGTTGAGGAACTGATGGAACTTGAAGAGGCTAGGTTCTTAGCAAACTTTCATCAGACTCTGTAGAAAGCTTGACAAAAGGCCTCGCATAATCGTTATATAAAGCATAAGTTTTTTACGCAAGGTGATTGAGTTCTATTGTATGATAGTAAGTACCAAATGCATCCTGGGAAATTACAGATGCACTCGATGGGACCTTTTATCATTGCAGAAATCGATGAGTCTAGAGCAGTCAGACTTGGGTAAATCAATGGTATCCTTAGGCATGTCTAGGTGAATGTTGCACGCTTGAAGCCCTACATACCTCCTCAATAAGTCGGGTTTTACATCCCTCCTGGTGTCAAGAGTGGCTCTTGTAGGTAGGATTTCCAATTCTTTCACCAATTTTCTTTTTTGTCAATACAACGGTGACGTGGTCTACGCTCATGTGTCCTAGAGTTTATTTGTCTATCTCAGATATTCACTTTGTGTTTGGGGAGGTCTCACTCACATCATCTCATACTTAACATTGTCGAAGTTTGCATTCCATGTTCTAGTTCCATCATGTGGGTCATTAAAAGTCGTTAGTACCTTTTTACTTGTCATCGTGTCACTACCTATCATAGTCAATTAAATATTAACAACTATCCATCCTTTTTCTGGTCCACCACCTAAATGCTCATTACTTTCCCGAGTTGATCTGATGTCTCGTTGCCAACTTTTCGCTTATGCATTTAGTTGTCCAAATCACGTCTTGGATTTTTCCACATTTGAGGGATTTAGTTGATGTTAATGCCTACTCCTGTCAAGATGTAGCACTCAATGCATGGCCATCACATCACCTTCCACATATTTATTATAAACAAAAATTTGACTGACATATCAATGTTCTTGTATTATCATCACACTAATTGTATACTCAATCTTGAAGCCTAGTGAGCAACCTGTGAACTTGTGTCCATGGCCTCGTCCCCCATTTTGATTTTTTTACCACCGTAAGTCTTCTAGGATGGTTTGCACCTATGTTCAGGGATCCACCCCCAAATTTGTTTCCCCAATCATTGTTGTTGTCCCAAATGAATTCATCAATCCACAAGTCAATGTTTTAGATGACCTCCATGGGAAGGTGGAACACACTCGTCTTGTGGACACCAATTTCACTTATGTTGGTGAGGTCCTATTAATGGCGGTTCATAAATTTATGGAATGCATCACCTTGTCGAATGGTAATTTCCAATGGTAGTGGAAGCAATTGTTCTTGCCCCTGCATGAAAGCACGTTGATGAAATTGTGGGACTTGCCAGTGTTCGACACCACTGGCGAAGTCGCCAAATGTAAAAAAAAATCAATTGGCCAAGTCCATAATAGCACATTGGGGTTGGACAAGGGACACCCCATACATTTTAAAAACATCCACCAGTTAGCAAGCTTGTCCATGATGGGTCAAATGTATTAGAAGGTTTCCATGGGTCAGGGAAGCATGGTAGGAAAAAAGGTACACTCAGTATGTATGACATGTATGACACTCATCGGGGAGGTTATGGTTCAAACTGAACCCATTAATGATGCACAATTATTTTATTCTTGCTACCTCATCACTAGGAAGGTAATGGAAAACTATATAGAGAATGAGTGTACTCTCGACGCGATAGCGGTGGGTGAATTCATAAAAAAATGACATACCATTGAACTGGTGCTAATAACTCCTAATAGAGATGTTGCAGGCCTTTGCAGAAGTTCATGAGCAAACCACATACTTCATCTATGGATACTTTCTCATTGATTTTGCAAAGTGGAAATTCCATCCACCCCAAGGTCAACGACTCGCCTACAGTTATGATCCTCGAATCGCCAAGTTATTTGATTCTTGGCATGCTCAAACCTTAGTCATCAATGTTTTCTATCACAATGTTTCTTTTTCATAGTGGCACAACGAGATGATTACCATGACTTAGAGGCTCATGATTCCACAGGCGATCCTAAACAAACATACACACCACATCTGGTTTGGTATGAACTGCGACAACACTTTTGTGCAGCCATTAGGAGCTGCCCCAGTGTTGTTTCCTATGACTCCTCTTCCATTTTATCTGGATGTAGTGTTTTTTGACAAGGAGGTCAAGGGATGGTTAGGGTTCATCACCTACCATCATACACATTATTGATGACTCACCAGTGCAACTCCAATCTACCACTATCATTGAGGAAGCCACCAACCCACAAAGTAGTGGGACCACCAACATCATGCACATGCCTCCATTGTCCCCATCCCATAACTAGTTTGACACAATCTTAGAATTCCAAGTCCCCCTAAACACAACCCTAGAAACTACCTCTCATCCATAGCTAGAGACAGGGCCCAAAACACAAATTCAGATGGATGAGGACCCTCCACGGGACCAACTAGATGCCCAAGATGACACTCAGTCAGCACATAGCACTATTGTTGTCAAGGAACAACTTGTGCCTATGTTACAGGACCCACAACAACGTCGAGCTATCTTGGAGCTTTGTTTGGAGCAAACATAGGTGATTGCAACACTTTCATCAAAAGTCACAGATCAACTTGCACGAAGCCACAAATATCACTCGCCTACTCTAGATGGTGTTGGTACCCCCGTCTTTTCCAAACGTTCTATCGCAAGTGGTCAGCCGCTTGCTTCATAGCCAACCTTGGATTCCTTTTTCACCAGTAGAGAGTTGTCCACATGGGCTACACCATGTATCATGCACCTTATAAAGGCTTCCACTGATCAACTGGAGAAAATGATCACAATCGTTGAGCATACTAATCAAGATCTCACTCAACAAGAAAAATAATTGAGATAGGTTGTCAATGAAGCCACTACAACCAAAGCATATGAGCATATCTTGCAAGTACAAGTTGAATCCACTATCGCAACGATGTCAAAAAAAATTATCGAGGTCTGGCCTACTTTTCAACAAAGTGTACCTGAACTACCAGAGGACATCACCCTAGTTGCACCCACCGAAAGGATTGACCTTGTTAGAGATGGTTGGACATAGTCAGGAGAACTCACAATCTCTAGCAGCAGTTGGAAGCCATCCAGCTCAAATAATAGGAACATCCCAAGGAAATGTTGGAAACAAAGTTGTTGAGGAGGGCGATATTGTTCGCACATCTCTTCATGAACGAACCAATGAGTGCAGCCAACTCTTTCAGTTGGTTAACGATTGGGTTGTCTTGTTAGAGCGTCAGATAAAACTAGTGGAGGAGCTTAGGGTGCAGATAAATAAGATGAATCAAGAAGTTCAAGCAACCAAAGACCCTGTTGAGAAGACTGCAAAGTTTGCGCAGATACAAGAAGTTGATGAATGCTTTGACACTCTATATGACGCTAATCAAGCTACAAAGGAAAAACTTTGGGAGTCCAAATTGGTTGTGCAAGAGATGTATGTCAAAATGTAGCAGCTTTATTCTGTTGTGAAATTTGAGTGGCAGACACTACTGACCACAAATCCCACAGAGCCTGATGTGGTCGTGACATAAGAGTTTGTTGCATGAGCTTCCATTTTGTTGTGAAAGTGGCAGGACAAAGTTGTTCAATATGATAGTTTTAGACAATAGGTGGTGCAAATAGTACCTGAGTTGGACCCTCTGTTTGAGGGCGAACAGAGAAAGGAGGTAGAAAGTTGACTCAAGACGAGTCAAGGATTGTGGTCGGGGCCTTTTGGGCCCTTTTTTTTTTAAGACCGCCTAGTTTTGTGGAAATGTTAAAGGTTTTTAGAATAGTATAGCATATCAACGAGATATCTAAGTGGAAGAAAGCTAATTTCCAATGTGCCAGCAAGGAAAACAATCATGTCTCAGCTGGAAGTGAAGCGAAAAAATACAGAACCTTCGAGCGCATGTGGAAAGGTAATAAAATAAAGAAATCATAACAACGTAATCAAGAAGCGACCAAGAAAACAATGCAAATTGGTAATTATGTAATGGGAAAGGGTTTCTTAGTTGTGAGTTTAGTTGAAAAATGATTATGTGTTGTAAGACTGTTGATGATGTAATCCTTGTTGTTCTTTCTCAGTAAAAATAAATCGCCATTATTGAGTCTAGTGTGATAAGTTGTTGTGAAAAGTTTTTGGGACAACTGTTCATTAGAGCATGAAGTTCATTGTATAAGCTATGATCTGCTCCTTGTACTCGCAATATTGTGAAATTTGAGGCATTAATAATATGAAGGATCTTTTGGGCCCTATACTTTGGTTATGACGTGTATGACTCTATAATTTCTCCTTTGCACAAGTTATTTTGTACTGTGTATTTGATCTTGCGTCTTTATTTCCAAGTATCTCTTCATGTATAAACTTGTCTTTATATTGCGCAACATGGATGATCTGATGCATATACTGGTCTAGACTTCTAATAATATAATCTTTTTGCATTCAAGGATGGATCTGTATTGTATTGTGTTATATCTGATGGTGTGTCCTTGCTAACTCACTTTATCACACACAAGTCTCGATTGTGCTTCGAGTGAGACTTCCTTCCCTTGAAGAAGGTTGAATATGCCAATGCTACTAGATTACATTGGTATCTTTGTTGGTAACCTCCGAGAACCTCGGTCTCCTATTTTGCACCAACAAGTAGTTTATAGATCATATTGGTATCAATGTGATTTTATTTTGGGTTTATGTGTAATATTTGCAAAATATGCTCACCATATGTGGGAATTCTAAATTGACAAGAGAACTACACCCTGTGGATCTTGATATTGACACAAGGAAGGCGAGAAAGAAGCCTCAAGCTTCATATAGGGTGGATCAACATGGAAATATATTGAATGATGAATTAGAGGCAAGATTTTTAAAGTTGGAAGCACAAGTCTCTAGCATTTCCAAGAGAATGGTAGTATTAAAGGTTGCTCTAAACAACAAGTTTAGAAACATCCATGAGCATTTCAATTATAATGAAAAGCCTAATTTTCAACCTAAATAATTGAACTTGTGACTTTGAAAGTTAAAGAAAATCCTTAAAGAGAAAGAAGAGACAAAGAATGAGAAGGAAATCTCTAAAAACACATATTTGTAGCCTCTATTCAAAGTGGATATCAAACCATACAAAGGTGAGTTTTATGTTGTTAAGTTGAATCAATGGTTGCATCAAACTAAAGTAAGTGGAGATCAAAAAATACATTTTCCCAACTGAAGCTAGCACATGGATAGACTATGTGGTAAATATATACTTAGACTAGAGAATGATCCACTAGAAACTAAGTGTAAGGTATTCAAATATCTCATTAAACCTCAATTCTATTCCATTAGGGATGAAGAAGACCATAGGAATAATTGGCACTACTATAAGAAAAGACAATGACAAGTGTATAAGAGTACACTACCAAGTTCATAAAACAAGCCATTCAATTAAGAATATCTCCCAAGAAGCCAAACATAGCCATTAAGTATTTGGGGATTTTACATAATCATTTAAAGAGGCAAGTGATGCTCTTCAAGTCTAATTCCATTGACAAAGCCAATGTGCAAGCACAATAACTAAAATTGGACAAGAAGAAAGGGAAAAAAAAGTGTTTCATAGTAGACAAACCAATGTGTATCTTTCAAGGAGGGAAAGAGAAATGGAAAGGTAAAGGGAAAGGTAATAAAACAATAGCCATTCCACATGAGTGCAAGGATCCAAACAACTATTTTTGGAAAATGTAACATAGATGGTCTCACCAAATGTAAGTGTTATAATCTACATATTGAGTTGAATCCAAGGAATTGTAACAAAAAGAATCCCAAGAAGAAGAAATTGATAAGCAAGGATTTAGAGGATCAAATAGAGAAAAACCCAAATGTGGATGAAAATTTTGTATGTACTACTATGCAAAGTTAGGTGAACACGAGTACCCTCCATCAAAGTGAAGAGAAAGAGATGACTAAATTCTTCTGTATGAAGCTATAAGTCAAGAAGATAAAGGTATATTTTGTATTTGACTCTCGTTCATGAGACAACCTCATAGTAGATATTTGATGAGAAAGATTGGATTGGTATTCCATGGCCGACCTCCATACCCACTTGGATGGGTGAATGAGGATGTGGAATTGAGAGTTACCAAACAATTTAAGATCAAATTTGTCATTAATTCATATTTCATTGATGAAGTGGAGTTAGATGTGGTACCACTTGATGTATGCATTGTAGAATTGGGAAGCCTCTACATGTATATGATGGGTTTTATCTTCATGAGGAGAGTCAACAAGAACTACTTTATCAAGGATGGTAAGTCATTTATCATCAATGCACACAAAGGTGAATCCAAGATCTCTTAGATAAGTTCCAACCAAGCAAAGAAACTCTTTACCTTATAATATAAAACAAGGTTGTGCAATCCACTCCAAGTACCTCCTGGGCTATGGGAAAGTATCTCCATGGACATTGTGGGTGGTTTTCCATAGACATGGTCAAGACTATATTTTTGTGGTAGATGATAGATTTAGTAAGAGGTGCATCATAATTCCTTGTAAAAATGTCTTCAAAGGACAAGAAGTAACAATTTTATTCTTTGAGGAGATATGGGTGTACTTTGGGATACTAGGGAGAATCATTTATTATAGAGGTACCAAATTTGTCAGTTATGGATTACTTTGTGGGAGAATATGGGCACACAGTTGAAGAGATCCACAACCTTTCAGCTGCAAACAAATGGGTAACTAGAAGTATTGAATATGACACTGATGCTAATTTTAATGGGTTACAATCAAAGACATCCAAGGATTGGGACCAAAATTTGAACCATATCCAACTTTCTAATAACATAACATTCCATACTTCCACCAATAAATCTTCTTTGAAACTTGCTCTGGATGTTTTCCACCTTCACCTCTAGATGTTGCATATGGAAAAAATGGGGAGAGAAATAAGATGTCATAGAAGAATCATTAAATGATAAAAAATTATAGATAGGATAAGTTAGAGCCATTTGCAAGTACAATAGAAATTGAAGGAATCACATGAAAAGTACAAGGCCATGCATGATCAACACCTTAAAAGAATAAATTCAAGGTAGGAGATCGAGTTTAATTTTGCTTGAACAAGGAAAGATTGCATGAGCCTAGAAATAAAATTAATTCCTTGAGATGTGGGACTTCCAAAGTGTTGGAAAAGGTGGGAAACAATCCTTACAAACTTATTCTACCCCGATATATGTGAATTTACTCACTGGTAAATGTAAAGAATTTGAAACTCAATGAACCATCCATCCTTGATGAGGAAAAGGAGGGGAAATTCCTGCCTTTCAAAGAATACTTAGAACTAGATACATAAAAATATTATTAGAAGACATCATCCTACATAAGAAAACTTGGATGAGTAGAAGGGTTTAATAGAAACTTTGGTAGGTTAGACTAAAAGGGAAATTACAAGGCAAGCAAAATTGGTACTCTAGAAAGAAAGTTGAGGAAACATTTCCTCTTCTCCTTCAAAAGTAAAGATTTTAGCAACCAAAATTCTCCCAAAATGGAGAAATATGATCCAAAATGGATTAATGTCATGTTTTTTTCTCTTTCTTGGAAATTAATGCAGTGGAAAATTATAGTTATAGCCTTACCAAATCCACCTCAGGCCATATCCCAAAGTTGGTAATTTTGGGTCCTTTAGTTTCTAAAGACATTTTAGGTATTAAATAGCCAATTTTGTCCAAAAAACTACATGAACTTTTTTTTAGCTACATGACACCATTATTATTATCAAGAGATTTATAAAGATCTAAAGAAGTATGAAAATAAAGTTCATAGAAAGGAGTTATGACTACAATAAGTTGACCCTTTCTTTAACCCCACATTATGAAACAAAATCTATGTCAGATATTGTCACTCACACATATGGATCTATCCATGTATGGTCTTTCAAGAATATTCTAAAGGGTATAAAACCTTAATCCAAGTTAGATGGTTTTTTGAAATTAAGAAACTCTAACTCTAACCCCTAACACCTGTTAAGAGTTGTTAAAATGTTAGTTGTTGGGAGAGAAAGGGGTTCTATTATTATTATTATTATAGTGATTTTCTATTCCATAGCTAGTCAATGCAAAGGACTGGAATAATAGAAAATAACATAGTAATAATGTGACCATGCAACAACCTCTATCAGGAAATAGTGTCTACTTACCTCACATTGAGCAAAGTTTTCTCTATATTTTACATTGTAAACTTTTTTTTTGAGAAAACATCTTATAGAGTCTTTAGTTTGGCTAAGTTGTCATATTACGCGGGGCTTATCTATGTTATCAAAGTCACTTAGGACTTATATTTGACCTCATCCACACCCACTCAAGAGGGTTTGAGCCCTGGTTTTTATGTTAATACAAGCCCAATCATCGTGTTGCTTGCCACTAGACCACACTCATGTGGGAAAACATGTCATAAGCAGGCACAATCCTTATGTTTGATTGTATTTTTCCCCTCGCATCTTTCTAAAGGGTAAATTTTATGTCCATGGTGTTCTTCAAAATTATTTTACTATTCTAGTTTTGTTCTTATTCCTCAAAAATTTTAATAATTCAAGCAATATGCTTCTAATATTTTTTCACTAGGGAAACCCTCAGGTACTTCCCTGCATTTCATGGATGGTACCTGATGTAAACCCATCGACTTTGATTATGGTGCTTGACCTAATAGGGACATCAGGTGAGGCATCCAACAAAAACAAATGGCCTAAAGGGTTGACCTTAAGACCTTCCGCATGAAGCTCAAAGCACTCAACCACTTGAGCTAGTTCATTAGACTAATATGCTTCTAAAATTATATCCTAATCATACAAAATCACCAAAAAGTAGAGTAGAGTCTCATTGGATTTGTAGTAGCATATTAAAGATTTGTTGTGACAAATTGTCCATTGGAATATCCAAGTTAGTTTACGTATAACTAGGGGATCATTCCTAGAGGATTTTGTAGTAATACATCTAATGAGGAAACGTTTTTATTGTTGATGTCATTTCTAATATTGATAATGCAAAAGTTAGAGGTTGATGACCTTTTTTTTTAGGGGGTTTGAGCCTCTTTATGAAGCCATGTCACATTGGTTTTAACCCACATACATAACCTCTATCATAGGTCATGACTTAGGTCAAGTTGCTTAGAATTCCATTAAAATATCGGGGCTACATGACCCTAACAAACATAATTAGTAATACTTTGGGTCAATGCATCTCCATTGCTCTAGAAACCCACAACAATGTTTCAAATACATTTGTTTGGATGTGTATTTTATGTGGATTTGAGTAAAGTTATTATGGCACATATTGTTAAGGATGGTTGAGATAGAAGTTGGATTCAATTTCTTGTTACTTCCTTTTGAAGCCCTTAAGAGTTAGAAGAATGAGATGATGGATGAATTCAGTCAAATCCTGCAACAAGTCCAACCTAAAATGAACATATCTTTGACCAACTTACCATCCACCTAGCCCTTTGTTGGATGACTTCCTTTCAAGGTACAAGTTAATTCAGATATTCCCTTGTTTGCAAGAAAAGTTGATGCATATGCTTTAGAAATATGGATTTGTCAATCAGAAGGGTATTTTTCTATCGATAGCTTTAATGATAAATAAATATTACTTTCACACACATGAAAATAATCCACCATGTCAAATATTGGTGGGATAACAACTTCTTGCAACCTAACATAGATGAGGAGTGCAATCTACTAGTATTCGAAGACACAAGCATTGCTTGGGGAGATTTTGTGGATACCCTCGAGGAGGAGTCTTTCCACTACAATTTATATAGCTATATCCAACCCAAAATGTATTTATTGTACATCTAATCAATGGGAGTGCCTCACCATTATATAGTTAAGAATGATTAAACATTCACACACAAAGAGTTTGGTGCAAGAAATAAATCAATACCAAAGATGAATAAAGGTGACACCACATGGAAGGGTGAGGATTCCCAACATATAAATGATTAATGGAAGATAAAAAAGGATATTGGCAAGTGATGTGACATCCACTAGAGTAATTTCATTAGGAGGAGTGTTGTGCATGACCGACATTGATAATTGAGATGCATGCCCTTGCACCAATACCTACCCCAGAAAATGCATTAGTAATGATTCCATCACAAACCATAAATGGAAAAAATCAGATCAACAAAGTAGATCCATACACCACCATTAACACTGCCTAAGTAAAGCCCAAGAAGATAAAGGAGGAGGAGCACATTTTCCATTCATACATCTGGGTGGCGAGGACAAACTTTGATTGTTGATAGTGGTAGTCATATAGTTTGATTTTGGTAGATGTTGTTAGAAGGATGAAGATGCCAATATACCTCACCCCCAATGAGATACTATCATATGGTTTAATCGGGCCTAAGACTTACACATAAGTGGATAATACTATCTATTATACAACATAACTTATTTTAAAGCTTAAGTATTGTTGGTTGTTTGGTTTTCCCCTCTCTCTTTAGCCATTTACCACTACAGATTGACCCCGGTTCATACCCAAGAGGCTTCCCAAAAAAATACTTTAAGACTATCGGCCCCTCTGGTTACCCAGAAGGCAGTGCAGTACATAGAGTGCACTGCGCAGTCTCACCCGAGAGAGCTCTTATGGGTGGCTACAATACTCAAGTGTTTGCAACCTGGGACTAAGTGAGATCTATGCTTGTACGTCACAACCTTTATACAGTCTAATTAACATCTTGTTATAACATTTATTCTACATATGCATGTAAAATACCAGATCTACTTAATCACTTCATTCATTCAACATTCATCAATTAATCGGAAACAAAGTCACATTCATTCAATTCCACAACACAATGTTACCGTGGTTCACCCCCTCCTGGGCTACATCCACAAAGATCTGACTCTCAAGCTCTTTTATTATGGCAGTTCCAA
>CBVK0103389875.1:0-15181 GCA_900067695.1 Picea abies | reverse complement strand
GGAGTTTCAGGTGCCATTTGATTTATTAGATGCATGGGATGAATTGGAGGGGAGGAGCAAACTTTGAAAATTGGTTTCAATCATTTTCTAGCTCAGATATTCACCATTTTGCTTGGGACTTCACCAGGGAGGTAAAACCTAAGGCCAAAATCAAGAGGCCATCCATCAAGTAAATACATCTAAACAAGTAAGTCAGTGAAGTGTTTGACAAAATACCACAACCATAAAAGTTTTTAAAAGGCACCCAAAACTGTGATGATCCTGGCAAAATGGCTTGGGATCATTACAAAATGGAAATATTATTGGGGGTGGTGTTACAAGGGCAGAGATATGGAACATGCTGGAAAACTTCAAGACCAATCTTCTTAGAAACTTAAGCTCTCAATTGGATACCTTGTAGACGAGGAAGACGAAACAAGAAACAAAACAAGCTTTGGTCATATTTTTCCCAACAGGTAGAACAAAAAACCCATGGAAGGAATGTTCATTGAATTAGATTGAGATTTTCAGAATCTGTAGTTAAATTCATGACACGCGTAACTGCCCTTCCTTACCTGGACTAAAGACTATCTATCAGAAGGTTGAGGAACCATAACAATTATGCTTTGTTACGTAGAAAGTATCATAGTGACCTAAACCTCAAGGTTTGATTCAAGACCAATATGAATACTTCAATTCACAATGGACTAACTCTTATATGCAATATGTTTCTCAACCATGGGGTATACCAACACAACAATGGGTAGCTCCTCCTCTCCAAAACTAGTTATGGAAAAAGGGGTGGAGAAGCACTCTAGAAGGTCCTCAAAACATTATGGCGCATCCACCCATGCAACTTCTTCCCCCTCCTCAAATGAAAGAATCCTATTTTACACCCCTTCGACCAAAAATACCTGCAGAACCCATTCCTAACCCCAATAATGGAAGGCCAAGCAAACCAACGCAATTTTTTGGACTTGATACCTTCCCAACCTATTTAATCTCCTCCTTGGACTATAATAATATTCACCTTCGATCTAGGAGGATGATAACCAAATGTCAGGCTGCTAAATTGAAGCTTTTAAGTGTCCTGAATCACTAAAGGGTGGTACTGGCATATAGTTGGAGGTCAATGGTATGTAGTATGGGCAAAGAACATGGTCAAAACCAGGGACCAACACCAAATACCAACCTACTATTACTATTGAATATATTAACAAGGATATTTGGAATAAGGATTTAGAACGAGTAAAATATCAGGAACCTTCAAAAAATAACAATGCCCACCCTCAATTTCAGAACCCACCCTATCTTGAAAGGATAATCGTAGATAATCCTTGTAATCAACCCGAATTTGATTTCTTGGGAGAGCTCAAAAATGTGTGTGTGAAAATACTTATTTTTCAAGCCATTAAAGATGTATCTATTTATTCAAAAGTAGTACGGGAACTGTGTATTCAAAAACCAGGTAGAAAATAATAAGACTCTCAAACTCTACATGTCATGGGAAAATTGTTTGACCTAATGACGGGGGGAGTTCTTGCAGCTAAATACCTTGATCCTGACATTCATGTTGTTAATGTGAAAATTATCAATGCCCTCATTCATAATACATTAGTCGACTTAGGAATTTCCATTAATGTGATGACATGAGAAACCATGAAATCTTTAGGACTCACAAGTCTTAAAGAAATCCTCAATGTCCTTCAACTAGCCGACAAATCAACCATTAAAATAGAAGGTATCTTGGAAGATGTAGTAGTCTTTATGGATTCATGGGAATATCCCACATATTTCATGGTCCTACAACCCAAGACCTCTTTGGGAGGGTATGCTTATATCATTTGTAGATAAGGAAACATGACTATCTCTCATGGGTCTTCAACGAAATCATTAACCCTCTATTCTATTGCGAAGCCTAGTATAGATTTGGACCCACCACTTTGGGTTGAAGGAGAAGATAGTGATGATGAGGAAGAGGCTCATCAAGTCCTCTCCATAGACCAATACTGTTAAGCCCTAATATTGGCTCATTACCCCTTAATTGGGGCATATTATATTAGTAATGCTATTTTATTTATGTCGTCTTTAGGCCATTAGTTGTAATTTAGACTAGTAATGTTATTTTAATTATGTCTCCTCCTCCTCCTCAAACAACTCACACATCCTTGACCAAATCATGCATCACGAGGCTCAAGATTCTCTCACTATAGCAGATATCCCACTTGTAGAACATGAAGTACCAAAAAAAGATGAATATTCTCCTTTAGAAACTATAGAAATTTACCCTGGAAAAACATTGAAAATTAACCGAGGGCTCAACAAACAACAGAAAGTGACACTGATACAAGTATTACAAAAACATGTTGATGCATTTTCCTAGAGTTACACTGACATGAAGGAATTCATCATGATCTATGCACACACCACATCTATATCAAGGAAGGATCCTGACCCATCCATCAACCTCAGTGTAGGATGAATCCAACCCTAAAAGACCCATCCATCAACCTCAGTGTAGGATGAATCCAACCCTAAAAGACATAGTCAAGGATGAGTTACAAAATTTTCTTAGTGTTGGATTAATTTATCCCATATATGATAGTCAGTGGGTTTCCCTCTTGCCATTGTACCTAAAAAGGGAAATAAATGGATAATTTGCACAGACTTTCGTGAACTTAACAAGGCTACACATAAAGACCATTTTCGGCTTCCCTTTATTGACCAAGTCCTGGACACATTAGCAGGAAAGAAATACTTTTCTTTCCTCGATGGTTTTAGTGGATATAATCAAATCCAGATCACACCAGAAGGCCAAGATAAAATGGCATTTACTTGTCCATGGGGTACATTCACTTACTATGTTCTACCATTTGGACTCTGTAACTCACCTACCACCTTTCAAAGAGTTATTATAGGTATATTTTCCGATCTAATACATGATTTTGTAGAAATCTATATGGATGACTTCATAGCCTATGTTATAGGTATATTTTCCGATCTAATACATGATTTTGTAGAAATCTATATGGATGACTTCATAGCCTATGGTGATAAATTTAATCAGGCATTGGAAAATTTAGAAAAGACCCTAATACGATGTAAGGAAGCTCATGTTGTACTCAGTAATGAAAAATTCTAGATGATGTTAATTGAAGGTATTGTATTAGGGAATCACATTTCAGCGAAAGGAATTCATGTGGATCTTGCAAAGATCAAGGTAATAATGAATTTTCATACTCCAAATTCAAAAAAATAGGTATGAAGCTTCATAGGATGTACCAGTTATTATCATCATTTCATTAAAAATTATTCACAAATTTGTCATCTGTTATTTTCCTTATTGACTAAATATTGTAAATTTTTATGGACATATACATGCCAAAATGCACTAGATGAATTTAAGATTAAAGTGTTTGAAGCTCCTATATTACAAGGGTCGGATTGGTCCCTCCCATTCCACATCTCTACATATGCTTCCGACACCACTAGTGCAGTGGTCCTATGTCAACAAAAAGGAAAAGATCTGTATGCAATCTATTATATCAACAAGAATCTTATGCCAACAGATTTAAACTATATGGTAATGAAGAAGGAATTTACTGCAGTAATAGATGCTATTAAAAGGTTTCGGTAGTACATTACGGGCTATAAAATAATATTTCACACTGATCATGCTGCCATTAAGTACTTAATGAAAAAAACCATTACTAATGGAAGAGTCACTAGGTGGTTACTTTTATTGCAATAATTTCATATTACCATCCTAGATAAACTAAGGAAAGACAATGTAGTGGTTGATTTCCTTTATAGACTTACATATAACGAAAATGAGCCACAAGTAGAATATTATTTTCCTGACAAACACATGTTTGTGATTTCTACTCACACTCTATGGTTTTCAAATATTTCTAACTATTTGGTTGCAGGTAGGTTACCTTAATATATATCTCCAAAAGAACAACAAAATATCATTAAACAAAGTTTGAGATTCTCTTGGATCGACGACTATCTCTTTCACATAGGTCTGGATCTGAACATCAAACGATGTGTTTGAGAGGACGAGATCCATGAGATTTTAAAATTTTTCCATGACAGCCCATGTGGAGGCCATTTTGTAGATAAGAGGACTGGGTACAAGGTACTATACCAAGGGTACTATTGGCACATGATATTCATAGATGATAAGGAATACGTCAAAATGTGCGACAACTGCCAGCATATGGGAAGACCTGTGCAATCAGATGATATGTTTCTACAACTACAGATAGTATTGGAACCCTTCAACAAATGGGCCATGTACTTCATGGAGAAAATCAACCATACCTCCCATAATAACTCTTACATCCTTGTGTGTACAGACTACCTGACGAAATGAATGGAACCTAAAGAACTCATGGTTGCCATAGAGCAAGTAGTGGTGGAATTTATTCATGGAGAGATATTCACCAGATTTGGAATACCCTGGGAGATTTTCACAGATGAAGGAACACAATTCACTTCTAAGTTGCTCAAGGATTTGATGGACAAATACAGGATAAAACACAGGGTTACCACTCCATATCATCCACAGGAAAATAGACAGTTAGAAGGAAAAAATAAGATCCTTGAGACCATAATCACCAAAAAAGTTAGATTACATCTCAATGATTCAGTTGAAAGGTTACCTAAATCCCTATGGGCCTACAAGACAACATGGAGAACTACTACCGATTGCACTCCGTATGAGTTAGTGTATGGAAAGAGGGTAATGTTGCGAATTGAGACAAAGATCCAAACACTAAGAACAACCCTACAACTTGGAATAGATTTAATCAAAGCTCAATAGTAGAGGATAATTCAACTAAATGAATTAGATGAAATTCGTCAGGACACCCTCCATTGCCCAACAATGATTTAGCATTAGCGAGCCCAGTGGCACGACAAGTTCATTAAGAAAAATAAATTTAAAGTTGGAGACTAGGATTTGTTATTCAACTCTAGGTTCAAGGACTTCTAAAGGAAGTTCTGCACTAGATTTCTCGATGCATACGAGATCAATACAATATGTGATAATGGATTCATCAAAATGCATACCATAGATGTCGATAGAATTCCTTTGATGACCAATGGACACTGACTTTGGCTCTATCATAAACCCTTGTCCAAAGAATCCTTTCTGAATAGACTTACCAATCGATGGCCCGATAACGACCTGGAGATTGTACACAAAGGGGCAACCCCTATTCGGTGACCCATTTTGTTCCTGTTTTCATAAAAAAAAGATCCAAAAAGAAAAAAGAAAAAGGATTAAAATAAATAAATAAATAAAATTTAAAAATAAATAAATAAATAATAATAATAATAATTTTGAGAAGGTCACTTCCCAGTTTCGAGATGGTTATGTCAGGACCCTTCTCAATAAAAAAATTGTTTTCTAATTATTTTCTTTTTTCAGGATATGCAGAGGAGAACAATGTTGTTGTAGTCCCTGTTGCTACAAATATTGTTGTTGCAATTCCCATTGTTGAAGTTCCTATTTCTGCAACTCCTGTTGTTGCAATTTTGTTCACTGCACTTCTCCCTGCACAACAAATTCCCACTCATAGTCCCATTCTTTGTTTCAAAATTCCCTTTTCTCGGGCTACAACATCACTTGTAGCCATGTTCCCCTTTATATCTCCTTCTTCCCATTACTAAGGCATCCACAAATCTATTCCATGCTCCCACTTCCCATCTTCCTTATCGATCACACCACAAGTCACCACAACTCTCAATGTTGTAGCTCTGTCGCTGCAACTCTTATTGTAAATGAGTTGTTGTTATTCCATTTTCTCTCATCGTTGCTACTGTCCCGAAATCGACTTGTGAAACTTTCCCTTTCTTTTTTTTCCATTGCTTCATTTCCTAAGAAAATTTGTCTTTCCCTAACTCCCCCGTCACTGCATTTACTACACAAATTTCCCTTTCCCTCACTCCCTCGTTACTGCAATTCTTGTGAAACTTTCCCTTTCTCCCATTCCCCCGATGTTTCAACTCACATTCACAACATATGGATCTCACTCCAACATAAATTTTAAATATGCTACAACTCTACTATTATTGCACTTATGTGTCATTGAAACTTCAGTTCCATCACATTCATGACACATGGCTTCCATTGCTACAACTCCGTCGGCGATGGGACAAACAATCATGCAGACATGCCACCACCACACACTTACCCGAGGTAAGAAAAAAAAAGGTATGAATTCTAATGATAAAATGCAATAATTCATTTAAAGTGGCATTATTACTATTGATTTCAATCGTCATTCCATCATCTTCCACCCTTCGCCACTATTTTCATTCCCATTACTACAACTTCCAGATCCTCTACTCAATTTGATATCAGTTCAAGTGTAATTGTCGGTCGTCAATTAGGAGAGGAAGGAATGCCATAGGAGGAGAAATCATATGAAAATATCCTATCAAACCCATGTTACTTGAAGCATATGATCATATTCAACAAATGTTCCAACAAACAGGATGGATTGACTATGTTCATAAGTTGCAAGGGTATGATGATGGGATTTCCTTGCAGTTCACCATCAATATCATAGGTGAAAAAACCATAGTGGCTGACATTCAGGTTGAAGTAATAGAGGAAGCAATGGTTGAAGCAACTAAACTACCAAAAATAGGAGAATGTTGGTACATTCGGTGAGCTCCATAGCCAGATGTTATCTGACAATTTCTTGAAGCAAGAGAAGCTTTGGTTAAGTGAGGCATGGGTTTTTATCGACGGGCCTTACCACACCCCTGGTCGGGCGTAGCCCTATTTTTCCAACATTACTTTCACCCCTGGTCGGGCGTAGCCCTATTTTTCCAACATTACTTTACCTACGAGGGACACTACACTACCATCCACCTACCACATATCAAACTCCTTGACCATATCAGGAACGACCACCTCCTTAACAAGTCATATTTCCTCTTTTTCACTTTGGAGACGATGGAAACGTTGGTAAGAAGGGACAAAAACCCAAGAGATGTTTTCACACACCACGACCTCATCAAATTAATCATCGAAAAGGCCTTGCAAAATAATGGCCGCACCTGTAATGACATTATTCAACCACCGCTCGGGCCTAGTGAAGCTCCAATCATTGCACTTCTAGCACCACCTTAAGCAGTAGCAATTCCACCACCAACCCAAGAAGAAATGGTTGCTACTACTCTACAACAAATGAATTTCGAGAGGTTGACAAGAAAAAGGGGTCAGAACAAAAATCCATCAGCAGCCCATGAAAGTGATATTGAGGTTCTTAGCAATCAAACAGCCACAAAACTACTACGAGGGTATCGACAAGAAAAAGGGGTCAGAACAAAAATCCATCAGCAGCCCATGAAAGTGATATTGAGGTTCTTAGCAATCAAACAGCCACAAAACTACTACGAGGGTATCAGAAACGACAAAACTCGGTCCCAAAGAAGTGGGAAACATAGTGTTCTATCACAACTACAACTCAGGATGAAATGACTACTACAACTCAGCAAGAAACAACCTTTGATACTCAAGCGTCACCAGGTTCATAAGAAAACCAAACAATGGAGACGGTATCAGAAGAAGAAACAAGTGTTGCAGAGCCAACAAGCATTGGGAAAGGATTGATGGTAATTATTCAAACATATACAGAGGAATCAAGGGAAGAGACTCCCTTTGAAATACAAGAATCAGTGGAGGGTCCTCTTCAACAAGAATTTTCCATCACCCAAGAACAAGAGACTCCCACTAAAACACAACAACCAACGAAGGGTCCTCTTGAAGAAAAAAATCCCATTTCCTAAGAAGAGGAGATCCCCATTGTCACACAAGAACCAGTGTCGAGTACTCATGAGGACCGACCAATTGATTCACTAGATATTAATCAGTCCAAGATCGTTGTTGCAACACAAGAACCAACAACTAGCCCTCTAGCAGAGACGATCACTCCACATCTCGAACAGGCAGGCACATATATTGAACACCCAACGACTAAGAATCAACAAGCACCATCGAAAACCACCAGTGTTACTCGAAATTGGGTAAATATTATTTAGAGTTTTCCTATTTATGTATCATTGGTTAAAGATAATCGAATTCTATGTGTGAAAATCGAAAGTTGCAATTAGATGTGAAATTATTGAAAGATGAGCTTGAATACAAGAAACATAAGACAAAAGGTTTCCCTGCAGCAAGTTCCCTTGCTACAAGGGAACCCAATATCAGGTTATAAGAAAAATACCCAACTCAAGAAAAGGCTATTCAGACCCTAAAATCCATAACATTGGACATAATCACTCATACTCGGGATGAACAGACGCCAGGAGAGGATACATGAATAGTATTTGAGATTGAAAAAAGAAGAAAAGAGGAAGAGGAGGTAGAAGGCAATGTCACTGGCCTCCATGGCACTCCTGATCTCTCTAGTTGATTGACTGGAAGTTTCATGAGAGCATGCAACAATTTTGGACTGGGGGGGATGTTGGGCCCATGAATTGACATCTTTTTGGCACCCATCTAGCACTTTTTCCCATACTATTTTGATAATCCTTTCCTTTCTAAGACATCTCTTCCATAAAACTGATCTATTTTGGCACCAAGGTAAAATTCACATATTCTATTCCATTTTACAATTATTATTGCATGTCTTACATAGAATTTGTTGTTTCTTTGCACTAACATTTTTATGTAGAAAAGGTCTACAAAAGTTGCAGCACCATTGCTATGATTTCAAAAGGTGCAATACCATTGCTACAATTATGGTCGACATTTCAATTTCTTCATTTTGATTTGATATTTTTTTTTCTTCTATTCCAAACTGACATAACTACCAAAGACCCACTTGCTAGCATCCCAGAAAAAATTGAGTCAGTTTTAGTTCCTTTACCAAACAACAGTTACTTCACTTTGAAATGTGACGGTTCTCTTGATGTTGCAGTTCTAAATAAAACTCTGCCAACACATCAACTGCATCATGATTGTTCCTAGAAGTGATCAACAAACAAAGGAGCACCTAAATGAAGATGTTGGTTCATCCGTCGAATCAACAATGCTCGGCCTTTCCTAGAGATAGCAATAACGGATGAACAACCTGCTCCACATGGTTGTCCATATGTCTCTTGTATTATTTTAGATTATAAATGTATTATAAGAGGACCCGAGCTATTAGATCTCAGGAAGGAAGGAACATTTTTTTGTGCAATTGCACATATGTTATTGTACTTCCACACTTTTTCATAATATAATTATTGTCTCGCTTTCACTCTTTCGTGTCCTGATGCGTTGATCATTCATGTGATTCTAAATTAATCTTAGAGTGCTTCATCTAAGGGGGTAGGGTCCCCTCCTTAGCCAGGTACTGTCTGTAAAGTTAGAACCTGTAATTACATTCTTTATGTTTATAATTTAGTAGTTTGTTGCATTTATGATTCTCGTTCATAGTTACTTCTCGATTTGTTGCAATTCCTAGAATTGTGAATATAAAAGTACATTGTATGGATTTGATTTCATATTTAGAATAAGAGATTCGAGTAGATTCAATTCTATGATTTTAAACTGTTGTTTGTATAAACTTAACTTTGGGTGGAATAGTTGCAATCTGTGTGGTGTATGAACTGCTAATTGAAGGAATATAGTTTTGCAAGTGAGTTGCAATTCGTTCAGATTTCTATATTTCTCTTTTTGATACAACTCATTGAATTCAACTTCTAAAGTGTGCATTGTGTGATCTTGATTACAAGCCACAACTCATATTAGATATATTCTAAAACAAAAATTCATGTGAATCTATGCGTTGCAATTCATGTTGTGATCATTTTATGTTGCAACTCGAGTCACTATAAATCCTTTTTTTTGTGTTGCAGCTTCACTGCTGCAACTTCGCTTGCAACTACACCTTTGTTGATTTTTTTTTATATTTTTATGATTGATGAGCGATATATGGTTTTTGTGAACAAGGATTACAGCATACAAAAATCAATCACCATTAGGACATAGCATAGTTTTACTTTCCTTCTCAGTGTGATTTCAATTCAACAAGTGTGTTTCAATTCCTGCAAAGTGTGATTTCGATTCTGCAACATGATTTTAATTTAGCAACTACAATTTCAATTTTGTAAAGTGTAGTTTCAATTTCTGCAAGAATGATTCATTTTCCGCAAGAGTAATTTATTTCCACAAGAGTGATCTTCATTTCCTGCATGTTTGAAATTTACTTTCGGGGAATTTAGGATTAGCATAATTTGGTGACTTGATTCAAGTGTCCTTAAATGCTTGATTTGTGACATTATCATACTACAACTTTTTCATAAACAACAAGAGTATTTTGCATATACAGTGCATGACAGATCGAAAGTCAATAACACCCCAGATTGATAATTAATGAAACAACTTTCCAATTTCTTATTAAGATAATTAAAAGGTAATTGAAAGGTTCGTCAGCTATCATAAGAATAATTCATGTAACCAATTCTTCCCAATAACTAAGTAATTTTTAGTATAGTTGTAAACCAATACTAATTCCCATCAATTAACAAGTGAACCTTAACAGTAACTATTATATCATCATATAGATTAGCATTGTTACTCATTGAGGTCAGATGAATAAATAAGTCAATATATCATAAGGCCCTTTAAATTAAAATAAATTAACTAATTAAATTTCCATAGCCAATAAATTTTGAAGAAGAATAATTAATAACCATATGTTATTATTCCATAGCTAATAATTTTTGAAATGATAATACATTTTTTTTCTAGTTTGTCTATGACTTGCGGGACTAGCCTGTGGCTTTAGTAACTGCGACTCAGGGGCATCTCAGCCGTCAAAATCACCCGGGGATCACACCCGGACTAAGCCACACCAACCCTTAACATGGATGGATTTTTTGTCCCCATAGGTTTCAAACCAATGACTTAACATCATAGAGTGCCTTAAAAACACACTCCATCATCGACTGTCCTACACCTCAGGGACTAAAATGATAATAGATTAATAATAATATTTGATTCCATTAAAATGGAATTGGAAAATGTATCTCTATCATTGCATTTGTATTTCCAGAACTATAATTTTAATAATAAATAATATGTATCTCTTATTTATCCCCCGAGGTGTAGGGAAGTCTATGATGGAGTGTATTGTTAAGACACTTGTTATGTGAAGTCATTGGTTCGAAACCTTGACTTACCTTGTGTGGTGCGTATGGGGCATCGTGGGCACACTTGGAGGTTATAGTGGTAGTAGTTGGATAACACGACCACATGTCACGTGAGTATTTTCAAGTAATATTGATTAATAATCAGATTTATTCCATTAAAATGGACAAACTTCATATCTATCATTGGACTCATATTTCAAAGACTACGATTTCCAAAATACATAATAATATGTATCTTTTATTTAAGGACTTCATATAATTCAAAAATCCAGTTTTAGAATACATGAAGTGGCATCTCATAATTTTGAGAATGCAATTCTAATACAGGAAGTGACATCTTCTAATTATGAGAATGCAATTCTGAGTTAAATGAATGAATTGTACATTCTAATAAATTCATTAAATGGAATTCCCTCATACTATGAAAATATTAGGATTAGATTATGATTTCATAAGGATCTTAATTTATGTAACTACCATGGTCATATTAAATGTCATTGATATTTTAAATGAATTCACTGAGGACCGAAAATATCTAGTGTGGAAGGTATAACATTCACTTGAGAGAGATTTATTATCATACCCAATTCAATTCAGAATTTGGTTTCAATATAAGATTTTAATGCTATAGAAGTTAAATAATTATTCTGATTTGTGAAAAATGGAAAATAAATAAATAAAACTGCACCTGAAAGTTACTCACAATAAATCCAACTTTAAGCTCCCATATCAATCAACCTAAAGATATTCTTGGATATATATAAAAAAAATTGAACTAACAACAAGAATCTAATGTGAATTTCTATCATTACTCCGCGCTTTGCAAGATTTTTGGAGAATGGGTATTGAATGCATCTGATAAAAAAAATGATATTCTTTGTAGATTATAGAGTATGCAAATATTTTGGAACTAAAACAAACACTTCTTCTTGAGTATGCAAATTTGGACACTAGATTACTTGAAGGCATTTGAATCCCAGTTCACATTGAAAATGTATTGCATGACCACAATAAAAATTTAGATGATGGAGCTCTAAAACTCTTCATCGAGTATACAACCATGTTCACAGAAATACAATCTTCCATGTATTTATTTACTATTTTACAATGTAAAATATAATTTACGCTAGAAATTCAAATTTAGGTTCGAACGAAGACCAATTCAATTTCTTAATAATGTGGACTTTAGTAATTCAATGCAATCGAATCATGCACAATCCAAATTGAAAACTATACACACTAGTACTTAATTTATATGCATGACTCTCTTAATAATTCATAAATGTAATCCAATCACCCTTTGCATTAGCAACTATATTTTACAATAAGTAAATATTACCATTCATCGGATGACTGATGTCGAATTGGAATAGGATTGAATCTTTCATTATTGTTGATCCTTTTGCGTCATCGTCACTGGAATTTCATCAATCTTACCGAAGCTTTCCAACCATTGGAATGACTCACCAGATTCCTCCCAGCCAACGCAACACGTACTCTTCTTCCCCTATGCCCCCCAAGTCATAGAGGGGCTATAAAAAACCAGCCAGAGAACTAGCTACAAAGTGCCCACTCACAAGTAAGAGGATCCCACATCTTAGCACACTTCGTTGTCCAACTAAAAGTAGTAACTCTCAAGTCTATGGTCATTACGATGGCTTTCCAACAATAGGGTAGAATGTGATCCCCCTTTTGACCCAAGACCTCTTTTCTATCCTCCCCCCTACAAAGGAATTTATCAATTAAATTTAGAAACAAATTATTTCCCTCACTCACTTTCCTTAAACTTCTAAAATTACTCTTAGTTGTCTCTTAATTTTTATTTAAGATTCCTCTTATTTTCTTGTCTCATATATTTTCTCCTAGATGTTTCCTAGTTTTTATTGTCTTTTAGATTTTCCCTTAGGTGTTCCCATGATTTTCTTGCATTTTATATTTCCCCTTGGATGTTTCCCTATTTTTTTTGGCTTTTAGATTTTCCCTTAGGTGTTCCCATGCTTTTCTTGTCTTTTATATTTTCCCTTAGATGTTTCCCTTATACAATTGTTTCTCATGAATTTAATAAATGTTATTTATTTATTCACTTATTTTATATCATGCACATATTTTAGTTTCCTTCCAAGTTGTTTTATTTTCTTTAATAATTTGATTTATTTTCTTGAATTCTATATTACCCTTAACCATAAATTCTTAGAATAAATTAATTGTTCCCTAAACATATAACCCTTCCAATAAAATTTGATTTTCAATTTTTCTAACAGGACTTTTTCCATTTACTTTATCACCTTACCCTTAGGTTAAATTACATGTTTCACTTTATACTAAAAGTTTAATTTGAAACAAAGGCTAAGGGTGCCATGAATTCCATGCCCTTCAGGATGTACTGATGTACTCCAAGGGCTCCATGCGTCATTCCCTTCAAGCGCTTTTGACCTTGAGCATTGGGAATATGGAACAATTGGCGAAGATCCTACTACTCCTATAGTTTCCCCTATTATGAGACTATTGGATGTTGAGGAATAAGGCCTTCGTCTTATTGTGTGCCCCTCAATACACCTCGCAAGTGACTGAGACCCAGTCTACTCTCACGACATCATGCAACCCTTTGAGTAAGAGTGTCCCTCACTATTCAACTCTAGACATGGAGGGAGTGCTAGTGAGTGGAATCAGGGACATTGTTCCACCCCTCCCTTTATGTGGGTTTGGTTATGTATAGCCCTACTAATCCTTTTGTGAGTCGGATCATAAATCATGATTCTTGTGCCTGCATCCACTAAAATGTTTTTAATCGGCATGTCCATAATCAACATAAGTCATTTATTCAAAATTTCATCTATTCATTTACTCTCAAACTCAGTCTAGAGTTCCACTATCTTGTTGATGATTCTTGCATCAACCAATCATTGAGATTCAAGTACACTCAGAAACTCATCAGTAATGTATTTACAATCATGATCATCCATAAATTTATTTAACAAGATATAACGCGTAATTATCAATTTCATATTTGACATTTTAATAATTTCATAACAAGTCTATCATTCATCATGTATTAATTAATTGGGTTGTTTGCAAGAAAACGAACTCAAAGAATAAGTCTATTGTATACAAATAGTCAGGTGAAACAGGGTGTTAGAGGTTACCACTTCCCATTTCTTCTCTAGAATTGGTAATGGTTGTAGCAAACCCACTGGATGTCTATGCTCACCCTTCACTCTCTGACATTCTATATATTTGGAAATGTAATCAGCAACATCCTTTTTTATTCCTGGAAAAAAGAATTGGCTTCTTACTGTTGCAATTGTTCTCTCATAGCCAGGATGTTCGACATATGGAACATTATGCATTTCTTTTAACACTAAATTCCAAAGTTCTTTGAAATTAGGAACATAAATTCTATTTTTATGCATAAGTAATCCATCTTCCTTAATTTCATAACATAAATTCTATTTTTATGCATAAGTAATCCATCTTCCTTAATTTCATACTCTTTAATTTTCGGTTGTACATTTTATTGTTGCAAACTTTCTTTTACTTGTAAACATAGTTACTAACTTAACAAGAACTGTGACCTCAAAATAGAAATATGGTCCAAAAAACCCATATTTTTGCGTCAAAAACACACAAAAAAAACCTCGTTTTAAAAAGAGGTGCTACCAGTAGCACCCTTTTTTGGGGGGTGGTTAAAATTACAACTTGTTTGACATCACAACCTTGATAATTGATACCATTGCGAACAAAACCCTTAAATTCCAACTTGTTTGAAATTATGGTCATCACAAAAACTTAAAACCTTAAATTTGACCCCGAGTTGAAAAGTGATGCTACCAGTATCACCCTTTTTTTTGGAATTAAAATTAATACGTAATTGAAATCGTGGCCTTGAGAACTAGTATCGTCACAGAGAAGAAACTCAAAATTGACTCCTAAAACATTATACACACACACACACACATTTTTTTGTAAATAAAAAGAGATTGTATTACCTTCTGTAACGAACCCGTCGTTACGACAACAAAAGGGATATATATATATATAT
>CBVK0103389866.1:0-10179 GCA_900067695.1 Picea abies | reverse complement strand
CTTGAACATTTAAGTGGGGTTAAAGGAGGTTTCCCCCTCGAAGAGGCTTATTATTTGAAATTATCTCTTTGTCAAGGCATTGAGTACTTTTCCTGAGGTTTTTCTATTCTATATTGATGTTTGGTTCTTAACATATAACTCACCTTCAGTAAGTTCCTCTTCCTCTATTTAATGAACTAGAAGAAGTAAGGGTTCGTCCCCAGATGGGCCCTTCAGTGTCTAATTTTGTGAGTCCATAGAAGGAAAATTTGGTGGTTTTTCATGTTTAGAGAGTCTAAAAAGAACTTAAAGGAGACTCCAAGGTTCTCATTTTTTTTAATTTTACTCTCTGAGGTACGAAAAAAGTATAAAATGATACGAAGGAGAAATATTCTAATTGATATTGACTAGAGTGTTCCTTTTTTGTAGTTAGTCTCGTGAAGCTGAAAAATAGATAAACTATCACTCAAAAGATGCCCTTTCAAACCTTTTAACAAGTGTGGAAGGAATCAAGTTCACTCTGCAATCCTTTCATGTTTAGAGAGTCTAAAAACAGCTTAAAGAAAACTCCAGGGGATTCCTTTTTCGTATAACCTTTGCAAGTTTGAAAAAGTGATAAAGTATACTTGGTCACATTCTCATGTATTTACGAGCATGAGAAAGATTAAAGACTAAGCTCGGTAACTTATTCTCATATATTTACGAGCATGAGAAAGAACAAAGACTAAGCTCATTCTAGAAAAATACTACTATGTTATGATGGGAATGACCTTCGAACGAGGACCACTCCTAGTAGTGTGTCTCTCTAGAGGTAGTTTTCCCCCAACTTATTTGGCAGAAGTTAGCGTTTTTTCTCCATCATGATGTCCAGAGGCTAGAGACCATCCCCCCAAGTGTCATTTCCTCCGATGACTCTTATTCTTTCCTCGTTAAGGTTTTTGGTTACTAATGGAAACATTTTCACTAGGAAGAGGAAAAGAATGTTCAAGTACTCAATCCAAAGTGAGAATCGATTGTAACAGAGGGGGGTCAGTTTTATTTTTTAACGATCTTGACATAGACAATGAACTATTCTCGTATCTTCTATTTTATTTTATAACAATATTTCCATAGAGAATAAAATCTATGCTCAAGACCTTTGTTTCATTTTTTAACAAGATTTCCATAGAGAAGCAAAACTATGCACAAAACCTCCATTTCATTTTTTAACGATCTTTCCAAAGAGAAGAAAAACTATGCTCAAAACCTCTATTTCATTTTTAATGAGCTTTCCACAGAGAAGCAAAAATATTCTCAAAACCTCTCCTTGATCATGGCTTCCAAGAGCACAATGCTCTAGAAGGAATACATGTCAAGAGAAAAACGTTAGCCATGGCTTCTAGGACATCTTCACTAGATGGAAGAAAAAAACTCCATAAGGAATACATGTCGACGACCTCAATAAGGGTAGGGATATTTGGCTCTAATATCCATATCGAAGAGATGACCATGTTAACTACCATATCTAAGTTAGGATAAGGGAGAGATTCCCTCTCATGCAGGGTTGGATGCATGGGGAAGGTCATTACATAATTGACTTGCAGTGGGGCGAACATCGCTGGCATGTATGGACCATTCATGGAAGGAAAATGGTTGGCCATCAGATGAGGGTCAATGAATGAAAGTTGGTCAATCGTTACTATGTTTTTTTTGTGAGGGAAACATATCACTTGAAAGAGAGTGGACACAAAATCTCTCATAACGTAGACATAGTCTCACCCAAGGAGTAGGTTAAAGTCTAAGGAGTCGTGAACTACCATCACATCGACGTAGATCATTTTTCCTCCCAAAGTAACTGGAAATTGAGGAAGGATCCCTAAATATTTACTAACTATTTTGTAAAAGGTCAACAAATTATGAGTCATGGGTGCAAGTTGTAGGGATCCAAAAGATTTCCAACCATTCATGGATAAGATGATAACATAAGAACCTTCATCTATTATAGTGTTAGGAATATTCCTATCACAAGATATGGTGATTTGGAAAGGCACGTAAGAAGGAAGATGAGGTTCTGTCAAATTATTCAAATTAATAGAAATCATCTTATTGCTTGAAGGGGGTTCCATCAGAATAGGTGGAGTGCTCCCTTGTCCAGGTGAATCAGTATTAATGAGGTAGACCTAAGAGACATCCTCACTCTTTGAATGAGGATTCGGATCGACCGATGACGAAACCGAATTGACCACTTTCATTGCACTCTTCAAGGGAGGAGTGCAATCGATCGATGACAGAACTGGATCAACCACTTTGGCACTCTTCAGATGAAGAGTGGTTTTGATCGATGACGGAAGTGGATCAGTCACTTGGGTTTCACTTTTAAGATAAAGAGTAGGGTTGATCGATGATGGAAATGGATCAACTACTTGGGTTAGTGAATCAACCAAGGATGAAACCAGATTGACCACTTGATCAACTGGACTCACCATGGATGGAACCAAATTGACCAATCCATCAACTATTGATGGTTTGGGAGAGATATTATCATGATAACCAATTGGAAGTTATCTTTTCCAAAATATAAGAAGCCTCATCCATACAAGGGAAATGGTAAGAGAAATGGTCACCTTTGCATAACATACAAGGAAATTTGATAGTTCTATTATTCTTACCATCCTTAATGTCACTAGTTCATAGGGTGTCACTAGCATGTTTAATAGGGGATGATGACGTGGAAGGCCACATTTCTAATACCTTGTGGAGACTAGGGAAATCCCTTAGAAAGTGGTCACCCTTACAAATATTTCAAGGGAATTTGGGTGTAGGATTATTCATTTTAGACTTGTCTACTTTATCAACACTCCCAGTACAATTAACAGTAGTTCGTTGCTCAGATCCAACATGACCTGATGCAATTGGAGGCTTGGTCTCTTTCTGATTCTTCTTCTTCTTCCCCCTTAGTTTCTTCTTCTTCTTATCAACCTGGCTACTTGCTTTAGATCTTTCACTGGGTGAAGAAGGAGGAAGGGAAGGAGACTTGACGGGTGAAGAAGGAGAAGGATCGACATGAGGTTTATTTGTGGGTGGTGTGCTTACATTCGAAGAATTAGGTGCATTCAAAGCACTGGGGAAATTCCATATCACTGGAGTGGGGAACAACAAAATTGGTAACCCGATGGTGAGTCTCAAAAGACTCAGTGTGGCAATGCACGGAGGACCAATGTTTCCAAAAGAAGGAAAGGAGAAAGGTTCCTTAGGAAAATGGGTTCCTTCATTGGTACTCCTAGGAATTGACACCATTAACATTGACTTGACCTAAGGTCCACTAAGGAAAACAAACAACACGTGCTACAAATCTACAAATAAAATAATCAAACAAAACTTCCCACAATGAAACCATTAGTTGGTGATGAAATCCAACATCGTGAGATCAATATAGGAAGGGTTTGGGACAGTGAGGGTGGATCAGTTACATTGGAAACCTTCTTAGAAGACATGTGCCTTGGTGCAAGTTCCCACACAGTTTTATCCGTGGGTGTACCCTCCAAGGAGCCCGAGTGAGTTTGACCAATGTTTGACTAAGGTATGTCAAAGACTCACCTTCATTGTCACCTTGTGTATCAACCCTACAAATATAGGCCACTAAGGTTACCAACTCACAGTCAGCCTCTGGGTGGGTAAAATTGACATTTGGGAAGGAACGTATGGGAAAGATAACAAGTCTAAAATTCTTCAAGAGAACTCAAGACAAGTGGGACAGAATACTACTAAGAACCCCGAATGGATTCGGGATTCACGAAGCTCCAAGACAAAATGAAACCATTTTTTTCTCAGGAAGAACCCCCAATATATGATCTTTCCTCTATGTGGGTTAAGCTTCATAGAGGAAATATTTGTTTCTCTCCTGCACACGATGTCATTTTTAACCCTTGTGTGAGAGGGGGATCTTGTTAAGAACCAAAGACTGAATACAAAATCACCACAACAGATATACAAGAACAATATGCAAAATCTCTTTTATTACTATCAAACCCTTGAGGTAGGGCAACACCATACAATGGATCCTATTATGGAAGGGATCCTCTCCTGCTCACTTGCCTCTTCGATGGGGCATCCTCCTATTGAGCTACTACTCCAAATACAATACTCTCTTCATTCCCATTACATTGCTTGAACCCCATTATATAGTGCTACCATCACCTAAGAACATTCTAGAGGAGGAATCTTCTATTTATTATATCTAACTACCATAGTAGGTATTATTTAATAATATAGTGTATCTATTCCACCTTACATTGAATGGCCTCCACTATTATCACTATGGGCCCTCTGGGCCCCCCCACTACCTCTCTAGCTACCCTACATTCCATCCCCCTTATGAAAATGTTGTCCCCAATGCTCGATGTACAACCATATACCAAAGTCCCATGGATAAGTGTGGACCATAGTGATGAAGTAGAATAGAGAACCAGGGTCCCATTGAGAAATGAAAGCCACCATGCTGAAGTAGTCCAACCACCATTGTAAACTAGGGTCCCATGTCCATTTTCTCATGTCAACTCCACACGGAAGATATTGGCACCCAATAACCAACTGAAAATGATGCTCCCAATACTGACACCTATCATGTGGATCCAAATAAGAATATCCAACCACATAGTGGGAAAGGGTCAATGTTGAATCTAGAAGGAACAATACCATTGTAGAATATGCAAGTGTAATGTCCCCCACCTCTTAGAGAGGTGATATGGAGACTCAATGGCCTGGGCACCCCCACTAGGTCATAGTCTTACACTGAAGGGGGTAGTCAAGGAGGCTAAAGTTATATTTTTAAGTTGACTTAAGAAAGGAAAATGGATTAAGGGTAAAAGATAACTCAACAAAAGAATGGAAGATTAACCCTGGGAGTTAACCTAACTCAACAGGGAATTAGAAGGAAAAAGTATAAATAAGAGGCTAGGGCACACCTATTAGGAATTCTGGTTTTGGATTATAATTTCCTATTTCTCTTGAGCATTTAGTTTGGGGGTTTTGTTGTACAAACCCTTGTGAGCAACTCAATGGTGAAATATCCACTCACCTTGTTCCGCAGCTTGGTCTCGGGGATGAAAGACTCCTCCACACCATTCTAGTCTTAGCCTATCTCCATCTAGTGCTTTAGAAGGTAGCAGTCTGTATTGTTCTTATGTTTCCAGCAAGGGTACACCATAATCTAGAGGGAGGTTCGATCCAGCTTATCCTGAGGGCTTGGGGCCATTCCAACAGTTGGGTTTTGTTTGCAAGGGCAGGATCATAAATTTGAGGCATTTTCTAGAGGGTTATCATCATTCTACATTTTTCTACAGATTGGGACATCTTGGAGCCAGAGGGGACGTCCTGTGATCCAAGGGGAGTTTGGAAGGAGACACACTCCAGGGTCAAATGGGTAGCAGGATCAATTCGAGGAGATATATACCCACATTCACAGATGAACAGCTTGGCCGACATATGAGTGGCAGAGCCAACCCGAGACCATATATGCCCACATTCACAGATGAGCTAGGGCAATAGGAATTGGTTGAAGATTTTGTGGGACAATTGGTGAGGAGTACCAATGAATACTACAGTTTGGATATGAAGATCCAAAAACAGATGTCACTAGACCAGTATTGTCAACTCAAGTTCAGAAATCAACCTAGGACAAACAACAGGGGAAGCTTTGAGTTTGAATGAAGAGCAGGAAAAATAGAAATTCCATACTTTGATGGTACGGCCAAGATGACAACTCAATCTTGGGTACAAAAGTTGGATACTTACCTGCAACTCAACCCCATGAGGGAGATGGAGGCCATTAAATTCTCCACTATGTACCTAGATGGCAAGGCTCATGATTGGTGGTATCATGGACTCACCACACTCAGCCACAATCAGACTATATCCTATATAGAGTTCACTCAAAGGCTCATTTATAGATTTGACCAAGGAGATCTTGAGCTACATTTCCGAGAGCTTACCCAACTCAAACAAACATGTAGGGTTGAAGTGTATATTGATGAATTTCAGAGATTGGCAGTTATGGTACAGGATATGTCCCCAACAAGGCTCATGATGCTTTTCACAGAAGGGTTGATGGAACCCTTGAAGGGTTGGCTAAAGGACTTTAAACCCCACAACCTACAAGAGGCCATTTGGAATGCGAGGGATTTGGGTCCAGTTGCGAAGCCTAGAGTCATACCCAGACCACCTCTTAACAATGGAGGAAGGGATCAAAGACCTCCAATGAATCAGGGGGGACATGACCCAAAGGGATTTGACAGGGGCCATGGTAGGATAAATGACAATGCCAGAAGGGAACTGAGGAGAAAGCAACTCTGCTTCACTTGCAAAGAACCTTGGAATCCATCACATAAGTGCATGGGATGTGGCCAGGTTCACTATATAGAAGTTACCTCAGACAATGAAGAGGAGGAAGAGTATGGTCAGATACAAAACGTTGAGGCCGAAACTGCAAAGACAGGAGAAGAGGAGGTTCCATAACTTGACTATGCGGCTGGAGAGAAGGCTACCTTGGCATCTTTCAGTGGGGTACCCAAGTTCAACACCTTCAGGATGAGAGGGGTCTTGCAGGGACAGAGAGTCTCGGCTCTGATTGATGGAGGAGCTTCCCACAATTTCATTGATGCAACATTACTAAAGAGGAGGCACATACCTACAGTAGAGTTTGAAGGGTTCAAAGTAGAGGTAGCAGGCGGGAGTACTATGCCCTGTGATAGATACATACCAGGTATGAAACTCACCTTAGGAAGGCATGAGTTAGTTCAGGATGTGTATGTGATGGATCTTCCCGATACCAACATCATCCTAGGGGTGTAGTGGCTCAGCACTTTAGGTCCCATCACCACCAATTACAAGACCATGGAAATGTCCTTTGTAGAGGAAGGAGGACAAAAGGTTGTGCTTAGAGGCATGACAGGTAACTTCGCCAGAGTGGTCATGGCCAAGAGGATGGAAGCCATCTTTAGAAGGGAAGAAATTGTATACGTAGCATAATGTAAAGTCTCAACACGAGTGGATGAGAAGGGAAAGGTGCATTATGCTCCGAAGATTAAAAATATCCTTGACAGGCACCACAAGGTGTTTGGGCCGATTCCTCCGGGTGTGCCCACAGACAGAGGGTTCGAGCACATCATTGAGCTAGAAGCAGGGGATAAACCAGTTATCACCACACCCTATAGGCATCCTAAGAAGTATAAAGATGAGATAGAGAAGGCCATCAAAGAGCTTCTAGACATGGGACACATCAGGCCGAGTTCAAGCCCATTCGCTTCTTTAGTAGTCTTGGTTAAGAAAAAGGACAGAACAATGAGAATGTGCATTGACTTCCGGGCTTTGAATAAAAAGATGATCAAAAATAGGTACCCCATACCCATGATTGATGATTTGCTGGATGAGCTACATGGAGCTATCTATTTCACAAAAATTGATCTCCATTTAGGCTACCATCAAATAAAGATGAGGGAGGAGGACATCTCAAAAACAACCTTTAGGTGTCACTATGGCCATTATGAGTTTTTGGTAATGCCCTTTGGGTTAACCAATTCCCCAGCCACATTCCAATCCTGCATGAACCATGTGTTCAACAAACAATTGAGGAAACACTTGTTGGTATTCTTTGATGATTTACTCATTTATAGCAAAACTTGGGAGGAACACCTTCAACATGTGGACCAAATCCTGTCAATCATGGAAGAACAATCATTGTATGCCAAGGAATCCAAGTGTGAGTTTGGGATGACATAGGTACTCTACTTGGGACACATCATAGGGACAAAAGGAGTACAGGTACACCAGGAGAAAATAACAGCCATTAGGGAATGGCCTACTCTGAAGACACTCACAGAACTGAGGGGATTCCTGGGCCTATGCACATACTATAGGAAATTTGTTAAAGGGTTCTCTCAACTATGTGCACCCTTGACTGACCTGACCAAAAAGGAGTCCTTCAAATGGAGTGACGAGGCCCAAGCCACGATGGAGAAAATGAAAGAAGTCATGTGTACCTGTCCAATTCTAGCTCTCCCAGATTTTGGCATACCCTTTACCTTGGAGTGTGATGCATCAGGGAAGGTATAGGGGCCGTGTTGATGTAGAATAGGCACCCCATTGCCTATGAAAGTCGAAAACTCAAAGGTCCTGAACTACTTTACAGCATTTACGACAAAGAAATGTTGGCTATCATGCATGCACTAGCCAAGTTCAGGCAATATTTGGTAGGTGCAAGGTTTGTGGTCAAATCAGACCATAATAGTATAAAATATCTACTGGAGAAAAAGGATTTGAATGAAAGACAACAGAAATGGGTAAGCAAAATACAATCCTATGACTTCGACATTGAATTTGTCAAGGGGAAGAACAACACAATAGCCGATGAATTATCCAGGAGGCCATCCATTTTTTCCATGTTCGGTATGTCAGTTGACTAGAAGGATCACTTGAAAGTGGAATATGAAAAGGATCAGTTCACTTGTCAACTATTGGAAGGACAAATACAGGATGACAACTTCAGGGTCATAAAGGACCTCATCTATTACAAAGGCCAAATCTTCTTAGTTCCTGGATCAACTCTCAAAGCTAAGATCTTGCATGTGTGTCATAACTCACCAGTAGCAGGACATCAGGGCATCAATAAGACGTACAGGCAGGTGAGAGAGAGGTTTGCATGGAAATGCCTCAAGGAGGATGTGATTAAGCATTTCAAAGAGTGCACCACATGCCAAGAAAACAAGGATGAGCACACGCACCCTGCAGGATTGTTGCAACCCCTACCCATTCCAAAACACAAGTGGGAAAGTATATCCATGGATTTCATCACCAGTTTGCCCCGAGCACAGGGGAAGGATTGCATTTTCATGGTGGTAGACAAGTTGATGAAGTTTTTACACTTCTTTTCCATAGCTATAGACTTCAGTGAAGCACAGGTGGCCGAATTATTTTTCAGAGAGGTGTTCAGACTACATGGCCTACCCAAGACCATTATCAATGACAAGGATAGCAAATTCGTGAGTACATTTTGGCAAGAGTTGTTCAGATTAGTAGGTACAGCATTGACTCCTAGTACTAGTTATCATCCTCAGATGGACGATTAGATTGAAATATTCAACAAATGGGTGGAAGGCTACCTCATAAATTACATAGCAGAACAAAAGAAAGCATGGGTCAGATGGTTGCACTTGGGAGAATATTGCTACAACACCACCCATCATGTATCCATAGGCATGACACCCTTCAAAGATTTATATAGATATGATCCCCTTTCCTTTGTGGAGATTTCCTTTGGGGACAGCATGGAACCCATGGTGCAGGATTGGGTACAAAAAAGCCAAGACATTCTCAGGGAATTGAAGGATCATCTACAGAGGGCACAAAACTAGCAGAAGATCCAAGCAGACAAGCACAGAGTTGACTGGACTTTTGAGGTTGGTGATTTAGTCTACTTGAGGTTGCAACCTTACAGGCAGGCTTCCATTAAAAGAAGCGGAGGGGAGAAACTGCAGCCACGTTTCTTTGGACCCTATAGAGTCAGGAGGAATATAGGGACTGTAGCTTATGAGTTGGAGCTTCCACAGGGTAGCAGAATTCACAACATTTTTCATGTCTCGTGCCTTAAGAAATCCCTCGATCAACACATCAGGCCCATTGAGGTATTACCCCCCATGGATGAGGAGGGACAATTGGCTTTTATTTCGAAGGAGGTACTAGAAGTCCGAGAGAAGAGGCTCAGAAACCGAAGCATCAAGGAGTTCCTAATCAGGTGGAAGGATTTACCCATTGAGGATGCCACTTGGGAGTAGGAACATGTGGTAAGAGAAGAAGGTTTGGAATTGCTTGAGGACAAGCAATTTCAACCAGGGGAGACTGTAATGTCCCCCACCTCTTAGAGAGGTTATGTGGAGACTCAGTGGCCTGGGCACCCCCACTAGGTCATAGTCTTACACTAAAGGGGGCAATCAAAGAGGCTAAAGTTATATTTTTAAGTTGACTTAAGAAAGGAAAAGGGATCAAGGGTAAAAGATAACTCAATAGAAGAATAGAAGATTAGCCCTGGGAGTTAACCTAACTCAACAGAGAATTAGAAGGAAAAAGTATAAGTAAGAGGTTGGGGTGCACCTATTAGGCATTTTGGTTTTGGATTAGCATTTTCTATTGCTCTTGAGCATTCAGTTTAGGGGTTTTGCTGTACAAACC
>CBVK0103389831.1:0-18688 GCA_900067695.1 Picea abies | reverse complement strand
AATTGAAAAAATAACCTAAAATTAAAGCATGTAAGTGAAAAACAGTGGCCAGTCCAACAACTCATAGTAACACCAGGACCAATCATGTTTAAATTGGAGACTTCAAAGGCCAAGCTTAACATAGACTCACCTTAGAATCAAGATGCAACATGAACAATGACATTCTAGAACGTTTGCAGAAGAAACAATCAATGAGAAGGATACCTCTGAGAAATCAAAGAAGAAACAAGAAGCACCTGGAGAATAGAGCCACCTACTCAGATGCAACATTAACATACCCAACCTTGCATCAAAACCACCAACTACACACCATCGTCAACATCATCCAGGTAGTTTGGCTCTACAATATGATGCTATTTTTTTTGGCAAATTTTTTACAAGAAAACTGGGGAAACTAGTTGAATCAGGGGCCCTCTGCTAATCAACACTTAAAAAAAAGATGGCTTTGGCTAAACTTTTTATCTTTTGGGTTTTTTTTGACAGGAATTGGTCGGAATCCGACAATTATAGATTTAGTTTGCTGAAAACCCCACTAGGATTATACAAACTTAGTCACTCAAATCTGCAAAATCCAACCATTCATAGGCAAAATCAAACAGAAAAAGTAGCCAAAAAACCCCAAAAGATAAAACTTTTAGAATACTGAAAAAAAGACAGCTTTAATAAGACAAAATTAATATTTTTAATACCCAAAAAATACTAAATTTGAAAGCTTTGGTACGACTTAGTAAATATTTTCACCTATTGTATAGATTGAATACTCGTTGAGGTAATTACTATAGTCGTCCTTTTGAGGGACTACTCACAAGGATTTGATCCAAGTTATTATTGGTGACTTAGGTTAAACCTTCTATCAAATGACTATTTTTTCTAGAGACATTAATTTGGTGAGAAATTGTTAGATTCGTAGATTTGAGTGATTATTTCTGTATAATCTGCGCGTGTTTGGGGTTTTTCCATTTATGCATTCAGAGATGGATTTTGAATAACAAAAAATAGTGCTTTTCCATTTATGCATTCAGAGATGAATTTTGAATAACAAAGAATAGTGATTAGTGTAAATTTATATCTTCGTGATTCCCACCAGAAACTATGAGAGTTATGTAACAACATATAAGTCATAATATATCAAGATCTTTAGGTTAATGGAGTAGTTATAAGGGAGTTGTGTTTCTTACTATTATAATGGTTGATTAGTTGTGGGGTGAGTGTAATTGCTTGTTCAAGGCTCCCTTCTTTGTAAATGTGTTTTGCCAGTGTGTATAAAACAACAATCAAATACACCATACTATACCATACTTAATGTATTGGAATAGCTTTTACAACTATAAAATCTCCTCTCCTTGTCCCCTCTCATTAATAGTAGATAAATTAACTTGATTATTTAACTATTGATTAAGTTGAAGTCCTCAACTTTTGAATATCAATGATTAAAGTAGTGTTTTTTTGGACTCTCCTTCATAACCTCCTTAATTAGGCATTTACACCCCAATGCTAGTGTAGTCCAAGTATGCATTGGGGATTGGTTTCACTACATTAAGGGGTTATTTTTGGTGGTGGTAGGCATCACTTACCATTTTGCAAGGTCTACTTCTTGAACAATCCTCTCCCATTTCCAATGCGCTGCAACTCTTGTGTTCCTTCTATGAATCCTTTGTCACTGCACCGTGACTTGATATTTAGACACCATGCTTGTAAGTGGAGCTCAATAATTTCGAGGTTGGTCTACATACTATTCGTTGGTGCCACTTGAGCAATATTATTCCTAGACACCTACTTGAAAAATGGAAAAAGGTCTCATAGTGAAGAAAGAGTTTTGCCCATTAAGATATTGTAACTACACGAAGTGTGTCACAGACCTAAGAGTCTTGCCCATAACTTCACCTTAAGCTATAGTATGGTATATGCACAACTAAGCCCAACACAAACAAATTCACCCAACAATAGACACACGTCCAACCACAGCCTTAAAACATCCCATCAATCAATACTTAGCCAATACAAAGAAAAGCAAGGAACATAACATTCATCCAAGTAAAGAAACCATAATTCACAAGTATAGGTGGCACCCAAGGAGGATGCCTTAAATTTATTTATATGAAGAATGTTACAATGTGAAATAGAGGAGTGCGACCAATTGTATGTAGTTCATTTACAAACTATAATTACACAAGGCACAACTTCCTACAAGAATTGTCAATCCAACCTCTGAAGCATGCCTACCTCTTGAAGGTCTCGTCTTCTTCTTCTTCTCACTCAACCAATGCAATTCACCCTACTAGCCTAACTCTGAACTTAGCACAGACCCCAAAGCTCCTTTACACTAGAATGAATGATCAATGCTTTTATACCTTAGCACTTTTTAGGTGTTCTCTTTTTATACGAGACTTGGCTTGCACTTGCAAGCCCCTTCACTCTAAGGTGGACCCAAGCGCCATTCATCAATTTTGATTTCTTTGGTGCCTTGTCTATTGATTGTCTGAGTCCAACAAGTGCATCCAATTGCGACCAATATTCTTAGCAGTAAGGCCAAGTCACCAACTTGAAACTATGCCTCCCTCCTATCATAATTTTCCCAATGCTTCATCCTTTCTGTTGCATTTTTCAACTGAACATGAGCCATCTCCAATATGTTTTTCCATCCCTTCATGAACCCCAAGGCTAATGGGTTGCACCCATAGTAGCCTTACAGAACTATGTGAGGTGTCAATGGTTGCTATACATTTTCTAACTCAAATGCATTGTATCCTATTTCATAAGTCTCTTGCATGTTGTAATTAAATTGGGTTGCATCCAACAACTTTGGCCAATTCGATTGGTGTACATGAGAAAAATGCCTTTGGTAATCCTCCAAAAGGCCATTGATACATTTTGTCTGCCCATCGGTCTGTAGATGATAACTTGAACTCATCATCAGCTTGGTTCCAACAAGCTTGAACAACTCTATCCAAAACCATCCCATAAACCTTGTGTCTTTGTCTGGCACAATGCTCCACAGGAGAGCCCAATACTTCACAACATTCTTAAAGAACAACTTTGCAACTTCTTCTACTACACAAGGTACCTTCATTGGCATGGATACTACATACTAGGAAAATCAGTCAACAACTACCATGATCCCATTATACCCTTGTGAAACTAGAAGTTCTGTAACGAAGTCTATAAAGACACTTGCCCAAGGTCTCTCTAGCATTAGACAATTTTGTAGTAGACCAACCTACATTTTAGTGTCTACGTTGTCTTGTTGGAACACAAGACAAGTCTAGATGTATTCTTTTATGTCTCACCTCATACTTTCCCAATAGTAACCTCATTCCAACAATACCATTTCCCTTCACTATCTTGAATGAACTATCCAAAGTGAATAATGACACTCCCTCAAGAGTTCCTTCCGAAGGTTAGATGACTTAGGCACATAGATGCAATTACCAAAGTACAAAAATAGGTCGTCCATCCAAAACTTCCTTGTTTTCCCCTCCTTTACCTATTTTATGATGTTTAAAGTTGTGGGATCCATGTGCAATCCCTCTTTGATCTTCTCTTGCAAGTCCGTGAAAACCTATGCCTGACTGCCCATGGGAATAGACACATCCTCCTCATCTAAGGTTGCAAATTGTGCCTTCCTACTTAAGGCATTCATTGTTGCATTCAACTCTCTTGGTTGGTACTCAATTGTCATGTCAAACATTGCCAAGAAGTCTTGCCACCGTGCTTGCTTAGGTGGCAATTTCGTTTCGGTGGAAAAGTAACTTGTTTCCACATTGCCCATCTTCACAATGTGTAGTAAATCTTGATATATATAAGAGAGAATAAACCATAAAATTCAAAGATAAACCCTAAAAATCTAAAGATACCAAAAAATTCACCATGAACAACACTAGAATATAGAGAGAAGAACCCTTAAGGTAGGGTAACACCATCGAATACTCCCTATGGAAGGAATCACTCAACAAGCCATGCTATAATACCAATAATCTAACACATATCCGATACAATCAAACTCATGTGTATTTATACTTTCTCATGAGTATTCCTAGAGGTCCATGCTAACTACATCTTATTATTATATTATTTCCTTCTAATTACATTGTGGGTCTATTCATTACCTGTCAACTACTAAGTGGTCATATTCCATGATTATGTCCACATTACATTCATTATCCCCTTGGGTACCTCCCTAGGTACTCCATATTATCCTCACTAGGTACATTACATTCCATCCCCCTTGGCATGTTTCATCCTCGAAACATGGGAATAAGCCATATAATATGACCTACTAAGCAATGTAGTCAATTGGTACCATGCATAAGCATCCATCCATCCTAGTGTAAAGTGGACATGGGGTGAAACTGTGACCTTTCCTTGATCTTGATTTTGGTTTCTTCTTGGGATCCTTGTCTTCACCATACTACTTTGATATCTCCATGAATTGCTTTTAGTCTTCCATGTGCCTCCATGTTGGTTTCCTTTTTGGTTCCATGTTGATCCATAGTAAGTTTTTTGACACTCATGCCCTTTCCTTGATGATTGTTGTGTCTTTGAGTGGTGCACGTGATGATATACAACAACCTTAGCTATCGATTCTTCTTTCTTTGACTCTTCAACATGTGGTTCCTTAGCTTCTTCTTCCTTTTTATGCCCTTCATGGTGCTTTTCTTCAAGTGATTCTATAGGTTATTCTTCCAATTCAACCCTAGACTCTTCATATGATGTGTCATTAGGGACTGCAATTTGTTTCCCTACAAGGACTTTAGGTGCCCCCTTAGGCCCTTCTTGCTTAGTAAGAGAAATATCTTGCAATGTTATGTTTTTTTTCTTGTACCATAGTTTCAAAAACTTCTTTTGCACATTTATATTAACTGTACCAACCGAGTCCATCTAAGGATATCCAAAAGCAAAATCCACATCATCCATATCTAAAGCATGAAAATTTGAATGCAACACATATTTATCCATAATAATATGCAAACCTTTAAAAATTTAAACATTTTCACCCTCAACTTATGTGCTTTGAATATGTTTTGCAGGAATTTGCAATATTTTAGCCCATTTAACATTGATGAGATTATGCTTGCAACCAGTGGTAATATAAACAATGACCTTCTCTTGTTGAATACATCCATGAACCTGTAATATGAAGTTGTTACATGAAAATAAATCCCTAGTGCTCTTCTTATCCTTAGTAATAGAAACAATAACCTTCTCTTGTTGAATACATCAATGAACATGTAATATGAAGTTGTTACATGAAAATAAATCCCTAGTGCTCTTTTTATCCTTCTTCACAACATGATACCACCTGCCTAAAAATACTTTTTCATATTTGTCATTTGTAAATGCCATCATCTTGCTATGGTTAAACTATTGCCACCATATGTCTGCATTGTCTTGTAAAAAATTATGAAGAGCAATTTTCCAAAACATTGTCCATTTATCCTTCATTTCTTTGATGTATTCTTCAATACTAGGACCATCATCTTTTCTTGTAAAATATATCTTGCTTGTTATAACCCAAAAATAGAACTAGAGTTTGGAAAAATCACTTACTTTTCAATGGAGCTTCTTTATGTAGCTATGGTTTGAGGCGGCTAATGTAAAATGATTGTAACTTCCACGATACTTCTTAGATTATATTTTATAACCAAAATTATGAAATTCCATGGCTTTTATGGATATATTGGCATTGGTTTGATTGAAATCTTTGCACTTTATCATAATATATCCAATTTGTAAACCGTGTGGCCATCATCAAGAAAAAACCCTAAAAATAATTGATTTTAAATTGATGATAACACTGCTTCTGGGACTCTATTTTGGAAAATTTTGTTTTTTGAAATTGGTTTTTTTTCAAGAAGAACTCAGATCTATTGTTGGTTTCTTCAAATTATGCACATAAAGTTTCAGAAACCGACTTGAATGTTGTCGCCGTCCTTTTTTTTTCTATCAAAAATACGTTTAAAAAAAGTTCTCCCACTTTGTGCCCAAGAAAGAGATCTAATACCACTTGTAGTAAACCATGATAGATATAAGTGAGATTAAACCATAAAACTTGAGAGATAAAACCTTAAACTCCAAAGATACCAAAACATTCACCATGAACAACAAAAAAATATAGAGAGAAGAATCCTTAAGGAAGGGTAACACCATAAATACTCCTTATGGAAGGACGCTGCACAATCCATGCTTGCTACAATACCAATAATCCATCACACATCCAATACAATGATACTCATGTGTATTTATACTTTCTCATGAGTATTCCTAGTGGTCCATGCCAACTACCCCTTATTATTATATTATTTCCTTTTAATTACATAGTGAACATGTTCATTACCCTTCAAATATTGAGTGGGCCTATTCCATGATTATAGCTACATTACATTCATTATCTTCCTAGGTATGTCCCAAGGTACCCCATATTATCCTGCTTGGTTACATTACACAACGAAAAGATTTCCTAACAAGTAGTGCTTCCATGCTTGTAGGCAATGTACAATTGCAATCATCTCTTTCTCATGGGCGACGTACCTCTATTCATGATCCTGTAGCTTTATGATCTCATAGGCCACTAGATGACCTTCCTTTGGAAAAAATCCTCTAATGGAAAAACATGAAGCATCTGTCTGCACTTCAAATCACTGCTCAAAGTCTAGTAGCTTCAACACAAGTGCTGAAACATGTATGTGCTTTAGTTCATAGAATGTTGCTTAACACTTCTCTGTCTAATTCCATGGTTTGTTCTTCTTTAACAAATCACTAAGTGGTGCCAAAGTCTTATAGTAACCTTTAACAAATTTACAAGAGTAGTTAGCTAAAGCAAGGAAACTCCTCACCTCATGAAATTTTCTCAGTTCCTCCCAATCCTCAATTGCTCTTATCCTTGTAGGATTCATGAAAACACATCCTTGTCCAATCTAAGGGCCCAAGAATGGATTTTTGGTCTACCCAAAGACACACTTGGACATCTTCAAGTACAACTAATTTTTCCTCAGTGCCTCAAAGACTTCTGCCAGATGCCTCTTATGGTCTTCCATACTCTCACTGAACACTAGAATGTCATTAAGGCATACAACCATTGACTTGCCCAAGAATGGTATGAATGCATCATTTATCAAGATGTGAAAGGTAGCTAGAGTGTTGCACAACCCAAAATGCATAATAATAAATTCAAAACTTCCATACCTTGTCACACAGATTGTCTTTAGTTCATCTTCTTTTGTAATCCTTACTTGGTAGTATCCTTGCCTCAAGTCTAACTTTGAGAAAACCTTGGCCTTAGCCAACTTATTAAAGAAATATGCTTCCAAAGGTAAGGGCTATCGATTGATGGTTTTCTTGTTCAATGCATGATAATCCAAGTACATCCTCCATTTTGGTGTATCGTTCTTCTTTTGGAAGAGGACTAGTGTGCCATACAGGGACCTTGAAGGAATGAAGCCAATGTTAATGATATTAGTCAACTATTTCCTGAACTCTTCCAATTGGGGTCTAGAAAGTCAATAAAGAGCTCTAGTTGGAGGTTTCAACCCCAATTCAAGCTCAATATGATGGTCAATGGTGCACCTACGAAGGATCACTTTAGGAAAAGAATTAGGATTTCGATCTGCAAACTTCTCCAACACATTGGAATTTCTCGTGGAACATGTGTCCCCACTCCACCCTCATCCACTTCCCCAATAACTACTGCAAAATGTTGAGATTATGGGCCCCTGGCTTCCCTCTTCATGCTTAATGTAGATACAATCCACGCCTTCCTGTTCAACTTCCTTTCTATTGTGCACACAACACAAGCATTCCATCCACCATGTATCACCAACTCATCCACACATGAAATGAGAACTAACTGCATTCTCCTTAGGGATTCCTGCCTAAGAATGACTTCAAAGTTATCCATCTACAATACTGTAAAGTCTACATGACCCTTCCATTTGTCCAACTGTATGTGAACTACAACTGCAACCCCAACTACTGCCTTAGCCTTAGAACTAATACCTTCAATGAAGCATCACACAATCCAACTCTATGTCTGAGTTCACTTGCCAACTTCTTAAATAAGTTGTGTGAGGCACTCAAATCTACCAATGCCTTTATTGTCCTTCCATTGATGATCAAATTTATACTCTACAATTTGACACATGCAAGAAAGAGAAGCATCACAAAAAATGTTATTAAATGCATATCCTACACGATCTCATATAGGATTATGGTACACCATATTTTTTTCTATGGGGCATTAGGGAGAACTACCAATATGATAGTGCTAAACTAGCAATTACCTCCAAAGGTGCAAAGACACATTGATAGATCAATGTAAACTAGAGGAACATCATATCAACATTATGTTTAGAATATAATATTCAAATAAAAAGTAGTGCAACATATATGAGTTGATGAATTCCATAGAACACATAATAATGAGATTGTAAACAAGGCATAATATAGGATTAGATATTTGTCATAGGAAGACATTTAGTTTGACATATACATTGTCCTTCATTTGTGAATAACATTTAAAGGAAAACATTGATGAGATATGAAGGTCAGACAAGGACCTAATTGTGGATATGGTAGTGAATGGTAGGCCTTGACGATCAATGTTGCTAATGTTTATTGTTGCCTTTTGTAATGCCATGCCTTGTGATGTATGTATTGTCAAACTTTGTGCCATTAGAATGAGAAGTTGTGTACCAACCCCCCTTGTTACGAGGGGGATTGGCACATAATTTGGATTAGAAACATCCTATGATGGACCTTTGTAGTTGATGAAGTCAACAACAATAAATGATGGTAATTCTAGGGGATTAGAATTGAGTCTATAGAAAATGGTAGTAACTTTACTAAATGCTCCATTAACAAGGCCTATTGCGACCCGTAAGTTGCTTGTTAGAATCATCTGTTGGCCATTTCATAAAAAAAACTTTTCATTTAGCTTGTAATCTTCAATATCAATAGACATCTAACATTTCCTTTGCTCCACATAACATCGTTTAATTGGCATGCTTAGCAATTTTAGCATCTATTTATTATGTGATGAGACACAAACATTAGTTGTGTGTAAGTGCATATAATTTTGAAATGTTTAGTGTTTGCATGTGTCAAAAAGAAATCTATCCTAGACATGAGAAGGTTCCACTCCTCTAAAGTAGGATTTTCATTTATGATGTTGAAAGAAGGTTTCAAAAAGTGACTTTAGAAGGGTCGCTACCTTGTTGCCAAAAAATAATGTCTAGTGTGACAATTGTGTCAAATCTTTGCCAAAGTGTGTTGCCATGTGATATTCTCACTTGCATCATAATATCCTTTACAAGTGGTGGTTGCTCAATGTCATCAATAAGGATAATCAAGTGCTAACTAAATATGGTGTTTCTATGGCTAGGGAATACTTCACACAAATGGTCATCAATGCATGAAAACATTTTTGGGCAGATAAATCTCATCTCACCAATGATAATGTTACAAACATGCCTAATTTCTTCTTAGAGAGTTGGCATAGATTGTCCCTTGAGAGGGTGCATGTCCTTTATAGGTATTCAGAGGTTAGCACGTGTTGTAATTGGATTTATGTTAAATGTTGTGATGCTAGTTGGTGCAAGTAGTAACAAGGGATTGATTTTGTTGATAGAGCCTAATAGAAGTACATGTTTAAGGCATCTAATTAAGTATGACTTTCATGTCCTTGTAGTGTCCCAGATGATCATTTTGAGTGGAGGGGTGTTTGTGTTTTTTGGAAAGCGAGTTAGAACACTGTTAAAATCTATACTTTGGGTGGGGGATAAGGAGTTAGGGGAAGGGGGGATGCAATAGGGAACATGCTGAATTTGGTCGGTTCACTGATTGAAGTCTATGAATTATATGGATATCTCTTGCAATTGTATAGGGATAAGGGTATAACTCTAGCTGTGGGTGGTGTCAAAGTTGCAATGGCCAAGTGTGTTGAGGTCATTGAGTTGGATCTTGTCACCATAGTGGTGTTGAGACAAGATTTTCCATTTGTCCAATTCCATGGGACAATGGGCATGCATTTTATCAACAAAAATATCTTCAAATTCACTATTTTGAGGTTCTTCAGGGGTTCGGTCAACATGCCATGCTACATATGATTTTTTTTTAATCTATTCCTAGAGTGCTATAATGTCTACTTGGAGGAACCAATGTGTTCAAGGATTTACATAAAGGTTTGTTGAGGATGAGCTTGCTGCAATAGAAATCAACGTAACAATCTACATCCAAAGAAGGAATTTCAAAGTATAGAGTTAAGACATGGACAATCATGCCATGGTATTATTTTCCACTTTTTTTTTGTTTCCAATGAGTAACAAAGGAACAAGATCTTGTAGATTCAATAAGTGGCAACGCTTATAGAGAAATAGGGTATTTATTTATTTATTTCTGCATCAATGGAGCTTTTTGTTGAAAGGGAGTCATCAACATCATGTGTAACATGCCTAAAAATCCTTTGGTTGGAATGTAAGGAAGTAAATGACTGACTGCACATTGTTAGTGGAAGTTTTTGTAGCATATGGCATGTCTCATGTGCTCCTATGTCCTATTCAAAAACAATTTCTGTCAAGAACTCTTGAATTGCAACCACAAGAGGATCTTGTGGAGGCACAACTTTCTAATTTTTTTCTACTTTATATGCATACTTTGAAGTGTACCTGAGAACAATGCGGTGAGAGAGAACATGCTAGCAGACAACATTATCTTGCCATATTAAAAGCATGCCATAGTTGTGGATGTTTAATCTATCATCATTTCGACCATGGTTGTACGTTTTATACCCATGCTCATCAATGAACATAGAAGATGTAGTGTGAAGCTTCCATGGAACTTTACAATGACATTTGAAGGTGGATCATTGCTTGTGTAGGCATGAAGCTTCATGGAATTTTGTGTGTCATTGAATGTGGTTTACTAGTTCCTATTGTTCTATTGTTCTTAGAGGCATAGATTGTGCAAAATTGAGTTATGGATTGAGGGATTCCTTTGGTGTATTTCTCATGGGTTCCAATATGTAACATATGTATTAAAGAAAGACTTGGTGGCATTGATCTCAACTAGGTTTCCTTAGTTGAATGTGTCAATATCATGTACATTCTCAACCATATGAAACAATGAATATGAGCAGACCCTCTATGTTTCCATTCAAACCTGTAGTGAACAAGAGTTATGAGAAGATGTGGGTGAGTGCTAGTGTTGATAATGAAAAATGAGAGTGAAAATAAAGGTTAGATGTTAGACTTGTAACAATTGTCTAGTGCATGGAGCCTTTTTCGCTAGACCTCTTTAAGGAAGATTGTGAATACGTGGTGCATGCATTGAGATGTAAGATGCGGGTTTACAATAATGTTTTGAATTCTTCAACGGTGTTGCTTGCTTACATTGAATGGAGGTTTATTAAACATGACCTTGTGTAAATCAAGCCATTTGGTGTTTGTTACACTAAGTGTAAAGAAAAATGTTGATAAGCCTAGTTGTGTGATCATATCAATAACTTCACCCCTAAATTTGTGGTAAAAAGATCTTGTTCCATGAAACACATAACCAAATATCATAACTTACTTCACAAGTCTATCATCAAACTTACTTTACAAGTCTGTCATCAAACAAATGTTAAAAATAGTGTTATAGAATTATTTATGAAAATTAATTTATGACAATATAAATATTGGCCAAAAATACCATAGCACAGGTGGCGGTATTCAAGGATGGAGGACTGGCCAAATACAGCACGTAATTAGCGTTGGTGGCTTCAACCAAATGAGTTCCACAAACAATGGATCATGGATATTATTTGGAGATTTGAGGGAAGATTGACAGTGGCATGAGCGTATCCAAGGATGAAGAATTGGCGGAATGCCTAGGGCAGGTGGCATTGCTGGACTCGGCCAAAGAGATGGCCGTATTTAAGGATGGAGGATTGGCCAAATGCAGCACGCAATTAGCATTGGTGGCTTCCACCAAACCCACAACGGATCGTGGATATTATTGGAGATTCGGCCAAAGAGATGGCCGTATTTAAGGATGGAGGATTGGCCAAATGCAGCACGCAATTAGCATTGGTGGCTTCCACCAAACCCACAACGGATCGTGGATATTATTGGAGATTTGAGGGAAGAATGACAGTGGCATGAGCGTATCTAAGGATGAAGGATTGGCGGAATTCCGAGGAAAGGTGGCATTGCTGGATTCGGCCAAAGAGTTCATGAACATCAACGATATGCCCATGTCATTGTGTGATCCGCAGTGAGCAGGCAGAAATATCTGACACCAGTTCCTCGGACGACACTGCTCATGCCACCTTGGCAGCTGCCACTGTTCACAAAGAGAGTATAGTTGAACACGGTCTGTACACCGTCGACAACTTTTTATTGGTGGAGTATATCAACTAGCACAGCAGCTAAATAGTTGTTGGTGAACGACAAAAGATTGATACAATGAAAAGAATCCTTAAAAGAATATATTAAATTTTATTATTAATTAACAAATAAACGGTTGAGCTTCATTTATCTGGTGTTAATATTTTAATTTCTGTTAATCACTTACGTGGCAATCAGTTAGCTATCAAAGTAATTTTTAAATATGAAGTAATTTTTAAATATGATTAGGTAAATGTAAAAAAGTAAACACATAATCCAGCCATATTTAATCCTGTCCATAGAAAACTTATTAAGCACTAAACCCCTATTAAATTGTCAATAATTGAAGGTCGCCACTGTGTTTGTGATGGGGTTGTTTAATTGTTTTATGTTTTGGTTTTTTGGGATGACTTAAATCAGTATAAAATTACAATTTTCTGTTATGTAAATTGTATTTTTTAATGCAGAAATGGATTCAGCGCCTTGAAAAACTTCTGCCAAAATTATTCAAAAATAACTACTCAAATCAAATCTAAAGATCCAATCATCTGAAAATGTTTCCAGAAAATAAACCAAAACATAAAACGTTTAGCCTACACAAATTGTCTTAACAAAAAACAATTTTGAAGAACATTAATGATTAGCAGACTCATTATCTGAAACCTCCTACACTTCTTCACTAGATGGAGTGTTTTCTTCTACATCCGTTGGTATCACATTAGAATGCAGAAACTTAGTTGATAAAAGTTGATTAAGAATGTAGGCAAAACCAAAAATCTTAAAAGCTGTACTAAAATGACAACTACAATGGTTTGTTCCAACTCCCCAAATTTACCCATGACTTCATTATGCCGACAAAAAATGCATTCAACATGGCTCTAGGAAGGATTGCTTCACCACCACCCACCAACACTACCACTTCTGAAACATAAGTTAAAAGATAATCAATACAACTAGTTGAAGTCTCTTACTCTATGTATGCATCATTTCTTTCTAAAGCTAGACATTAATAATTATACAATATCTAAACTAATCTAATATTGAATTTGATTACAGTAAGTCCAATATTTGTAACTACAACAAACTTTCTAAACTAATCTAATCTTGAATTTGATTATAGTAAGTCCAATATTTGTAACTCCAACAAACTTACAGATGAATTATGTGCTGTAAAGTACTTTCTCAACTTACAGATGAATTATGTGCACAAAGTTATTTGGATTCCAATATAGTCTTTCTTGAACAATGCTGTAAAGTACTTTCTCAACAAAGTTTATTTGGATTCCAATATTGTCTTTCTTGAACAACCACCTTCAATCACAACTTTTCAAACTAGCTTTTCTGACTGGAAGAATAGTTTGTGAATAGACAAACCAAAAAGATCTGCTTATTATCGTTATACAGGGAGTGTTGTGAGAAAGCTCAGCTTATTATCGTTTTACATGGAATGTGGGAAGTTGCTACAAGAGCCACACATGATCAAGCTCAGCTAGGTAGTGCATGTGTATATTTATAATTAGTTTTAATAGGTTATCACCCCATCTAAAATCCAACTTTTTAGAATTTTTTGTTTTGTGTTTTTTTATTGGTGTATTTTTTAGATATTGTTAGTATTAAATTAACATAATATTATTAGGTGATTAACTTGGTGTATGAGACTCTCTTATTTGTGGGATAAGAGATTCTCTAATTTCACTAGATATTAAAAAATACTTTCCAAAATCTTTTTGTCGAATTCCTTTTAATATATCTTTTTAATAAAAAAACTTTTGTTTTTACTAGATATTCCCTATTTTTACATACCTTTTTTTATAGTCCCCAATACTTATAAACCCTCGTACCTTATTCCATGCTCAACACTTACAATATATTAACTCTATTTTTCTCAATTTTAAAACTCCCTTTATGTATTAACGTAAATAACTTCACTACACTACATTTTTAAATGAGTTACAAGAAAAATGGCTACAATATGACTGCTAAAAATAACGAGTAAAGTGCGGCTATGTGTAGTTCTCCCATTTTTCATCTCCCTGTGTTTTTCCTTTCGTTTTTCTACCACATTGTACGCAAAACCCATAACCCATAATCAATACTCTTTATACTAATCATAATTTCAAACATTTGCATGATATGAGCTAAAGTTTGAGATGCAAATATAAGAGTATTCATTAGTTTGAGAAGTAATTAGAGAATAAAGATGTAAATATATAAAATTGGATTTTAGGAAAACTTATGAGAAATAATGGGAATAATTTTTTATTTATTTTTTAAATGTTTGAGGTTAAGAAAAAGTATTGGGTTTGGGTTTCATTTTGTTAACCAATATATTTTACCTTCATAAGGGGTTTTAAAATTATGAAACATAAAATCAATATATTGTAGGTATTTGGGGGGAGGGGGAGTTTTATAAGTATTAGGGGTACAAAAGGGGGTATCCCTTTAGATCCCCACCGAGGATCAAAGAGTGTTCCTTTAGTATCCCTTTCCTTTTAATAGTCTCACAAAAAACCTCCCTATCTAAATAAGGACCATAACAATTAATCAACTTCAACTTTTTATCCAATTCTTTTACAGTTCCTTCCAGCATAATCCATGCAGAAGTCAAGTAGGCATTGAAATCAACGTTTTTTGGATTCCACACAGATAATAAACCACCTGAAAGTCTAGTAGAATCCACCCCATAAGAATACCACTTTGGAAGAATCTTAACAATAATTTCCCTTGCTTTAGTAGCACTGATCATAGTTTCCTGTAATAGTAAGACATCAGATTTTCTAAGTTCTATGAACCTTTTAAGGGCTAAGTACTTTATATAGCCCCCCACTCCCCTAACATTTAGTNNCAATCATTTTTTAACTCTGGCTAGGGCTTTTTGTGCTCTAAGCGCCCTTGGACCAACATTCAGATTAGTACCACACGTAACATCTTTTGCCTTCTCAATACCTAATTTCCTCGCACTTCTAGTCTTCAGAGGCGAGAAATCCTTTTCCAACCCTCCCCGAACAACCCCTTTTAACAAAGTTGCCTCACCAGCCACAAGTGGAGCATTCATATTCCTAAGTACTTCCTCCTTTTCCAACTTATCCACAAACTTATTTATCAATTCTCCCCCAACAAAAATTGGCAATGGAAATTTGTTGAGAATGTCTCTATAGGACAAGATATAGTTAATGATTGAATTATCTACCTCATCCAACACTCTCAGACCTGTTTGAACTAAATTTAGATCATTGAAAGTATCTTCACCTACCCCGAAAGGATCACTGTCTAGTGCAGGAAAAGAAAAGGACTCAGTCCTCCCCTTCTGAGCTTCTAAACTCACTGTATCAGGAGTTACCTTAGGTATAGTATAACACTCAGGGCTTCCCCCTATACCTGAAGATCCTTCCTTCCAAACCTCAAAACCTTTCGATAATTCCTTACTACTATCCTCACTAGTACTCAACTTAGAACTCCTCAATCCCAAACTAATTCCGACAGCCAAAGCTTCAGAAGGAATCTTTTTTGCTAACCAAATCCTCTCTCCATATGCTATCAGATTAACTCATGTGCATATTATTGTATCGTTCTAAACCAGATCGCACGACTGTATCACAATCCCCCCCCACAATCCCCCCCGACTGAGACTCAAACCCCCCATCCACAAAATAATCTTTACCTCCTTCTCCCCCGACTCTACCAACTTCCAACGAAACTACACCATGAAACTTCCCTATCCCCTCACTAGGGCCTTCATAGTCATAGTGACTTCCCGAATCTAACCTCCCTTCCGGAACTTCCCCACTCTTATGAATCACCCAATCAATACCCTTCTTTTCCCCCACAATATTAACATAAAGTGGAAAATAACTATTTAAGCACAAGATACTTGACTTACCCGACACTTGATCGCTTTCTAGATCCAGTGGTTGCCTGCGCCCGTGCCATTCTTTAGTTGGCAGATTCATAACAAAAGACTGTAGCTCTAAATCTGCTCCAACTAACACATCTTTCGGCTCTAAAACCAACTTTTGATGAGGACCGATACAGTTATGCCTTAAGTGCCCTATCACTTTACAGTCAGTGCATCTGAACATCACTCCCAAGTAGTCCAATTTCTATAAGTAAGCCACTCCATTCCACACGATCCCAATCTCGGCCGACAGACCATCAAACAGGTCCATTTCCACAAGAAATTTACCCATCCGCATGTTCAGTCCTGAAAGTAAACCAGGATCCACATATAAAAACTTGCCAATCACGTTTTTGATCTCCCTAAAGGCTTCCCGATTCCAAACAATTAGCGGAAAACCAGGTAAAAGAACACACAAGTGTCTGTTTCTGATCACCTCTTTCTCTGGGTTGAAAGCCACATGCCAACGTTTAAGCATGAGGCTCCCATTTTTCACAATCCATACCTTCGTTTAAGCATGAGGCTCCCATTTTTCACAATCCATACCTTATTTAGAATTAGTTCCACATCCTCCGAGGTCTGAAACAAGAAACAAAACCACCCTTTGGATAGCATGTACGCCTCTGGTAAGTAACCCAGAACGGGACCCCAACAATCAATGATCCAAGGGTGAATATCCCTCGCAACCATAGCTCTGTACCCAAACCTGCCAACTAGACCCCAAAGAGAGTATTGGCTAGCTTCATTCATCCCTATATCCCTACCAACGATTAGCTTTAATTTCTCTTTCCTCTTTCTCCAAGGCTTTAAGCCTGATCTCTGTAAAAACCCCCTTATGTTGTTAGCTCTAACAATCACCGCCTCAGTCGTTTCCTTCCCGGACCCTATCTCTACTCCCCTCATAGGAAAGTCTTTCCCAAGACCCGACTCCGCCTCTGCTAGGTAACTATGCACAGGCATAGGTACAGTTTGCACCCCCTGGCCAAACCCTGTGAGAGCCCTAACACCAGCTCCCTACACTGTAACACTACTAAACATCCTTTTCTTCGAACCCTTCCCACCGCTAAGCTTGGATGAACAAGACAACGAGGTTTGCCTCTTCCCACCCTTTTTCAATTCCTAGGCAAAAAGGTCATTAATGACCTCAAATACTCTATTGTCCTTGTTTTTGCTAGAGGCCTCATCATCTGTCCTGTACGAGGGTTGGATCTCTAGACCTACCTTGAGAAAAGTCTCCCTCATGTCATCCAATACCCGATTCCGTCTAATCCTATATAACTCCTCCCTATAGTCCTCATCTGACTTTAATAAGCCACCCTAGCTCCACCAACGATCGTCCTCCAACTCCTCTACTAGTCTCGAGGCATTTACAACCATCACTTACCAAACCCTAAAGCAACTGACATAACCCTTAACCACCATCAAAACTTCTCCTAAAACCACTTAACTCCGATAACTCACACATATCTCAACTGAAGGCACCATAACTACCCTCGAAGCCCTAAACTAATAGTGTTGGCCTTCAACCAATCTCTATTCGTGATATTCTATAGCTTCAGGTTTAATATGATCAACAAATGATTAAGTTCTCCTATGGAAAAAGGGTATGATCATTAAATAAAAAACCATAAAACATTGCCTCTTTCATTTTTTATCCTCAAATCACAAGTTATATGTGTGAGAGAGACGTGTCTATCTATTATATTATAGATAGAAGAACAAACCCAAACTTAACTCAAGGACCAAAAAGCTTATTTAAAACTCATTGAAAAATGCACTTAATTACTAAACTAAATGTTGTGTATATCGATTCTAGATAGAAAGAATTAAGAAATGTTGTCTATATAGATTATAGATAAAACAACAAACCCAAACTTAATTTCATTGCAGATTAACAAAGTCAATAGTTGACTTCTGTTGACTTTATTCTATATCTGTAGATCCACCTCATCTGCCATTAAAATAAAGATTGTAACGGATATAGAGTAAAGTTATAGATTATAGATAGAACAACAAACCCAAACTTAATTTGATTGCAGATTAGCAAAGTCAATAGTTGACTTCTGTTGACTTTATTCTATATCTGTGGATGCACCTCATCTGCTATTAAAATAAAGATTGCAACGGATATAAAGTAAAGTTAAGAGACGTGTTGACTGTACTTCATATCGATTGAATGCACAGAATCTGCAATCAAGATAAAGATTGATCATGGGAGAACAATGGTGAAATGAAAATGTCCAATGTTGTCCGAGCCCATAATTGAGTGGCATACTGAAATCAAAGAAATCAACATGCATATTTCTCAACGAAAAGAACGAGTGAAGTAAACTGAAGAGCTCTAGAAAATTTGCTGAACAGAGAAAACCGTGAAGAAATAGAAAGAGAGGTGCAGTGATGAAGATGGAAGATATAAAATATAGGCCCGGAACAG
>CBVK0103389745.1:0-14746 GCA_900067695.1 Picea abies | reverse complement strand
ATGGAAGGTATTGGTGAACTTCGGAACTACTTGGCCCCTCTCTTGCCACATTGTGTTCCATCTCATATACTTCTCCTCATAGTTGCCAATAGGGTAATATTGTTCCTTTACTCCGTCCACAAAAAAATCCCAAGTGGGATCGACCCCATATATTCCAAACTCTTTTGTGGAACTTTGATCCCAGTAAGTTTCCCACCAATGTTTGACATGGGGGAGAGCATTTTAAGGAGTCTGAAGGTGATCTTTTCCCTTTCTGAAAAATGGTGAACAGAGAAATAACCTTCTAACAGATTTAACCATTTGTCTATGGAATCCACATCTATCTAACCTTCAAATATGGTAATATCAAAATTAATCTATACCTTGAAAGGAGAGGTTCTTCCAAAGTGGTTGTTTGATAAATATGTGCCTATTGTTATTGAAAAAAGTTGAAGGATGTGGGAAAAATTCTCCATCATTTCGTCCCTCTGTCACATGAGAGCTTGCTCAAGCAACAGATTGATAGAATCGTCTGCTCCGTCATTTTTATTTCCTTCCACCATGGAGGGTTTCTTGGGTGTGAGAGAGCGATTTTCTTCAATAGATAAAATATAGAGACCCAACTTGCTATACTCGGACCTCGTCGGGGACATGCACTGAAAAAAATGATCAAGAGCATCCTTCTTTGATACCACTGATCCTGATTATTTTCGGCACAAAATGAGAGCGGAGATATAATAAATCAATGTACAGAGATATCTCATATATCCAATAATATAATAGAAATGTATCAGAGATGTAACCATAAACATCGCGATACATTAATACACAATTTTCTATTAATGAGTGAAAATGAACAAATACTATAAAAATACTGAGTGAAAGACTCGCGATAATGGTGGCAACTTATCTCTGAGAAGGGATGTGTCCGCTACTCGCATTCATAAGAAGATGATTTTACAATGAGGCTCTTCCGATCTCACGCACAAAATGAGAGCGGAGATATAATAAATCAATGTACAGAGATATCTCATATATCCAATAATATAATAGAAATGTATCAGAGATGTAACCATAAACATCGCGATACATTAATACACAATTTTCTATTAATGAGTGAAAATGAACAAATACTATAAAAATACTGAGTGAAAGACTCGCGATAATGGTGGCAACTTATCTCTGAGAAGGGATGTGTCCGCTACTCGCATTCATAAGAAGATGATTTTACAATGAGGCTCCAAATGAATTTTTATAATAAATAAAATCCAAAACCCTAACCTCAGAAGATGAAAATCCAACAGTTTGTGGACCTCGTTTTGGGTAGTTTGGTGTATCAACTTCCTGGGGGCGTAACTTTGGCATACAATATTCGTTTGGGGTGCACGATAGCTCGTTGGAAAGGTATCATCGAGGAGATTAATTTAGGGGGATCAATTAGAGCCTTTAACTATTTTTGAGAATATCGACCCAAAAAAGCCTTCATTTAGGCCCTCAAAATGGCCCCAATAGTTAAAAATGGCTAAAAATAGTAAATTACAAAAATTGCCAGAAAACTATTTTGAGCCAGTTGGAAAAGGTGGGTGGACATCAATATCCACCCGGATCACCTTTGAAGTGATGTATGTGCATCTAGGGAGATATATATGTTTTTTCACTACTAACCCTACAACATTATCCTAGTATCTCAATAGGTCTTCAAATATAGTTCAAGGGAAGTTTCTTCACTAGTAACCTTCCAAATTTTTTTATAAGAGGAGTTTCTTGAAGAAAGAACCAAAATAATGCACAACCATCATTAGAAAATCATGGTTATACTTACGTTCATTCATAATCAAAACCACAAGACAATATGAGACCACTTACTCAAGAAATCTTTCATCCATCAAAACCCTAACGATGAACATCCATGAAGTAAAGCATCCACAAAACATCCTCTCCAAAAATCCACTCTAACTATCCATCCATACTGATTTTCATAAGAGAGAAATAAGTATAAGACAAGTAGTGATAAATCTCGACAAGTATCAATGATTTACAAGTGAGAATTTGATTAATTGGGTTGGTTGTCATTGATGTCAACCCTTGAAGCAAGTATGGTAGCAAATTTCGATATCCCCAATAGTACGGTTAAGGTACTTCATTTTTATTGATGTATAATGGTATGAAAATTAATTTATTAGCAAGTAAAACTATTTTATATGGATAGTACATTTCATGCCATTTCCAGTGATATGTGGAACATCACATAAATCCTCATGGTTAGAGAGCTATGGCCTTGTGAAGTTGGAGAACCCTCATGATTTATCTAGAAGGTAAAAGAAGCCAAATTATTCTACAAGCTCCTAGAAAACGCTGACTAGTCAAGTGGGTTAAACTAGGAGTTAATCATGGGTTAAGTTGTTGCAATTTTAAAATAATAAAAAATAATTTAGTTGCAACTAGAAGTGGATAATTTACTACTTGTATAAAAGTGGGTTAGAAGTGGACAAGTGGTTAGAAGTGGATTAGCCCTAAAATAAGGAAATTGGGTTAAGTTTGTTAGAAGGTAACCCATTGAGGTAGCTACATGGAAGTATAAATAAGAGAGAAAGTATATCCTATTAGCACCTATTGATAACATTAAATATCTATTATTGTGTAAGGTTTATTTCAGGTACTCATTGATACATATGAAGTTGTGAAAGTCTCAGGTAGCACAAAGGGTTGACGGTGAAATTTTCAGAATTCGAGAAAATACTGTAAAAACCCTATTTTTTGAGGTGTACATGGGATACAGTGGAATAGAGCATGTACACATGTAGGTTGAAGGATAATAGAGTGCGTACATATGCATGTTGAAGAAGGAGATATCATGTATAGTTCAGAAAATCCATGAAAAAATGAGAAGATGAATATGTCAGGTCTCTAGAGTGTGAAAGTAAGATCCCATGAAGGTCTACAATGATCAGGTACAACATATCTATCTACAGGTTCAAAATGTGTGTATTATTTCTATGTGTAGTTGGATATTGTTTTCTACACGAGATATGTTCATGGGGTTTTGAGGATTTTCCCTAGAGATGTTATTAGTTGCATGACACTTACAGTATAATTCAGATATACATAAATACAATGGTGGTATAATTAATATCTTTTTATTGGCACATATTGTTGGTGTTGAGGAATATCTTGTATTTCTTGGAATTTGGTTAAGGTTTTTTGTGGTTCATGGTTGAGATCTTGTATTTGTGAAGTGGTTGATGTATTGAGAGGTTGTATATTAGTAAGGGTTTGATGTCTAGTCCATGCGAGGGTTATTATGCTTGTTCATGATTATACATACTTGTATGACACATGACTAGAGATACATATATGCACTTGGTTAAGGGATATGTATGAGGATGTATGCATAGGGAACAATTATAGTATGGACACAACGACATGTTGTAGATTGATGTGACAGAGGCAACAAAGGGTCATAGTTTTTCAATAAAAAGAAAACTATAGTTTTCAGAAGGCATACGCAGGCTGCAGTATAGACAAGACGTGTACATATGTAGGCTACACTATAGACAGGTCATGTACCTTTTGGGTTTTTTATTGATACATGAAGGTTAGAGGTACAGGTTGATCACATGTGTTTGGTACAGGTTGGTATAGCTTTACATTGGTATATCTCACAGTGACAGTGTGGCAGTTGTTTCATCATTTTCAATTATATTTTAGGGTGGCAAGACGGGGAAAGGATAGGTGGTTGTAGCCACCTTCTAGTTGTATCCAGAGAACATAGGGGGTTGTAGCCTCCTTCTGGTTGTAGCCAAAGAATTGGAGATTTGGACCTTCTCTCAGGTTGTAGCCTTAAAATATAGGGGGTTGGAGCCTCCTTCGAGTTGCATCTAGAGAACAAATGAATTTGGTGCTTCCAATGACTTTAATTATTAAAGACATATAAGAAAAACCATTCTGTCATTTTCTCCTGCATTGGGTTTCCACATAAAAATACTATTGTACTATGCATGTGTGTGATTGTTCATTATTTATGGTTTATTTACTCTACACTTATTGTATGTTAATGTTACATTGATCATAAATATAGATAACACTTACATAATGTGGTTAAAAAGGATTAAAAAACTCTATTACCAATTCACCCCCCTCTCAGTAATCTAACAATTGGTATCAGAGAAGGTTCCTTCAAAAATCAGTTTAACCACTGAAAGGTAGATCATGGAGAGAAACAATATGTATAAAAATGGAATACCATAATTTGATGGACAGAACTATGCATTCTAGAGAAGAAAGATGAAAACATATGTACAAGCACATGGATTTTAGGTTTGGAAATAATTTGTAGATGGATATAAAGAACCAATAGTTTCGCCAAAAAATTACAACGGAAGGAAACTCGGTCTAAATAATTCAAAAGCCACAAATGAACTTTTGAATGGTCTTTGTGATTTGGTATATGCCAATGTCATCCATTGCAGCTCCGCTAAAGAGATTTGGGAAAAAATTCAGAATATTTATGAAGGATATGAACAAGTCAAGGCATCAAAGATTCAAACTTACATAGGTCAATTTGAATAGCTAAAGATGAAGGAATATGAGAATATTGCATCTTACTTCTTACGAGTTGATGAAATAGTGAATGCAATCATAGGATTGGGAGAATAAGATGATGAATCTATAATTGTTCAAAAGGTACTAAGATCTCTTCCAATTATATTTGATCCTAAGATCTTAACACTATAAGAAAGAACATATATAGACTCAATAATCATGGATGAACTACATGGAATTTGCATAGCCTATGAAATGAGAGCTGAACAGGATAATCTAGATATAAAAGAAGAAAAATTCAAAGAATACAAGAAGTCAAAGAAAAAGGGAAATCAAAAGGAAAAAAAAAATAGCAGCAACAGTGACATCTCGGAAGACGATGAAGAAGTAGCCAACTTTGTCAAAAGACTGAAAAAGGGAACCAACGACAGATATAGAGGTAATATTCCATTGATTTGTTTTAATTTTAATGGTATTGGTCATTTTTCTAACAAGTGTCCTCACGAGAAAAATAAAAGAATTGAAGAAGATGATTCAAATAGAAATCAAACATATAAAGGAAAAATAACCAAAATTAAAGTATTGAAGAAACGTTTTTGCACCAAATAAGATGACTTCTCATTAGATGAAGATGAAGTCAGTGAAAGTGAGACAAAAAGAGTTCTATTCATGGAAATAGAAAATTTCGATAAAGAATAAATAGAAGAAGAATATGAAGAGGCAAAAGTTGATTATAGAGAATAACTGTTAAGTGCCATATATGTAATAAAAAGGGAAAAAAAAGAAAAACAAATCACTAGAGGGAGAACTAAAAAGAAAAGAGGAAACACAAAATTCTAACTTTGAAGAATTGGAGAAGATGATCTCTAATCTAAAAATTCAAGTTGAAGAAGACAAAAGAATCGAAGAAGCACTGAAAGAACAGTTAGAAGAAAAGGACAAGATCATTGGAAATTTGGAAGCAGAGGTTGTTACATTGAGAAAAGACCTTCAACATAAAAACATCCAGAATAAATCAAAGGTTTTGGATAATATTATCAACAGTTAGGGGTCACATCATGACAAGTCTAGGATAGGATACAATCAGACAAAAAGAGGTTCAAGCTCCAAAACTGCATATCAAGAAACACAACCAAGTGTAATGACAATTAGAGGAGACAAGAGGTTTTATAGGTAAGATCATAGGGGTACTTCTCCACCTAGAAGATTTAGATTTTAGAATCAATGACAGTTAGAAACAAACAGGCCCTAGGAAGAAGAAGGATTCATAAGAGTAACTCCTTTCAAAATATCTTCAACTCGTAGGTATCAAACTATATTTTTTGGTTTATGTTATTCATGTAATAACTTTGAACATAAAGTTGTAAATTATAGAGCTAATAGTAGGAACATAAAAAACTGTTAAAGTCATGCATAAAATGGTTATCCAAGAAGGCATACTGAAACACAAATAAGAAGCTACAACATGTTTGAATCATTGAGCATTGAAGTGGAATGATACAAGTGGAAAACCTTTGGACACATGGAAAAATATTGTAGAATGACAGTCCCTCCTAGAGAATCACAACAGAATAACAACAATCACAGATAGGAACCTCAATAGAGAATATGGATAAGAAAGAAGAGTCAATTTAACAATGAAGAATGCACACTCGCTCTACAATATAAACAAAAGAAATTTGGCTGGTATGTTGACAACAACTTCTCAAAGCACATGAAAGGTGATGAAGATAGGTTTCTTACATTGATAAATGAAATAGATGGATTGGTCTCCTTTGGAAATGATGACTCAACTAGAATCATTGGAAAGGGAACAATCATAATTGGAAACAAGAATAGCAAGGTAGAAAATGTTCTACTAGTGAAAGATATGAAACATAATCTTCTAAGTGTAATTCAAATGTGTGACCAAGTTCACAAACTTATGTTCGATTCACATAAGTGTGAGATAAGAAAAGAAGGTTCAAGAAAATTGATTTCAACAATTGTAAGAACTTCAAGCAACATATATGTACTAAGTGAAATTGGAAATGAAAAGTGTTGTTTAGGAAAGGAAGATGAATTTTGGCTATGGTACAAAATAATGGGTCACATAAACTTTGATAACCTCATCAAATTTAACAAAAAGGAAGTAGTCAAATAAATGTCTCGGATCACAAAGCCAACCGACAAATTATGCAAGAATTGTCAACAAGGAATCCAAACAATGACCCGATTCAAATCAACAGAATACTCCACAACAAGACCATTGGAAATTGTGCATATTGATCGAGTTGGACCAACAAGAACAAAGGGTTTAAAAGGTGAGAAATACTTTATGTTATTGGTTGATGATTATACAAGAATGACTGCAGTTTGTTTTCTCAGGAAGAATCAAAAGCATTTGAAAACTTCATTGTATACAAGGAAATGGTTGAAAATGAAATGGATTAAAAAATCAAATGTTTGAGATCAGACAATGGAGGAGAGTTTACTTCAAAGGAATTTATGGATTTCTGCAGCAATCATGGAATAAAAAGAAAATTCTTCTTCTCTAGAACACCTCAACAGAATGGAGTTGTTGAAAGAAAGAACATGGTAGGACATGAAATGGCTCGAACAATGTTAATGGATTCTAAGTTGGAATATGTTTTTTGGACACATGCAATGTATACAAAAATTCACATACAAAACAAATTAATGCTCAGAAACAATAGTGACAAAAATACCTATGAGCTATGGAAAGGAAGACCAACAAATGTGAAGCACTTCAGAGTGTTCGGAAGAAAATGCTACATCAAAAGAGAAGATGGAAGAATGGGAAAGTTTGACTCTCGTGTGGAAAAATTTGTACTTGTTAGTTACTCAAGTACAAGGAAAACATACAAGTGTTACAATATAAGGCTCAATAAAGTTGTGGAAAGAATCAATGTAATGGTTGATGAAATAGGTAGACAAAAATTAAAGGAAGAAGAAAAAGAATCAATGGAACAGGTTTACGAAGAAGAATCAAAGGACGAAGAAGTAGCATAAGGGGAGGATGAAGAAGATCATATAGAAGTAGAAGAACAAGTTAAACAAGTACCTCCAAAGACACCTATCAAATGAGTACAGAGGAATCATCCTTCATATCAGATTATCGGGAACAAATATGTAGGAATTGCGACTAGAAGAAGAATTTGTTCACTAGAACAACTAAACCTATCACTCTTATCCTTGATTGAACCAAACCATTTTGAAGAATCCATCAAGGATTAATTCCGGAAAAAGGCCATGAATGAAGAGTTTGATCGAATAGAGAAGAATGAAACTTGGGAATTGGTTCCAAGACCAAGGTACAAGAATTTTATTGGCAAAAAGTGGGTTTTCATAAATAAATTGAATGAAGATGGATAGGTTACTAGGAACAAAACTATATTGGTATGTAAAGGATACACATAGGTTGAAGGCATCGACTTTGAAGAGACGTTTTTACTAGTTTATAGAATGGAAGAAATCAGATTGATCCTAGCTTCTGCATGCTCCAAGAATATTAAATTGTATTAGATGGACGTGAAATCAACCTTTCTGAATTGGGAACTTGAAGAAGAAGTCTACATTGAGCAACCAAAAGGATTTCAATTTTCATTGCATAAATATTATGTGTGCGGGTTGAAGAAGGCCTTGTATTGTCTAAAAGAGGCTCCTAGAGCATGGTATTCTAGACTAGATAGATATATACAACAAGAAGGGTTCAGAAAAGGAAATGCAGACATCAACCTCTACATCAAGGTAAATGAAGATAGTATTTTATTAATTGAAGTTTATGTTGATGATATTATTTTTGAAAGTGATGATGACAGGTTAAGACATAAATTTGCAAAGGATATGTAGAATGAATTTGAAATTTCATTACTTGGAGAACTATCCTTCTTTCTGGGTGTTCAGATATGTCAAAGCAACCAAGGAATTTTTATTTCTCAAACTAAGTACATCAGAGAAATGATAAAGAGGTTTGGAATGGAAGATTGCATACCAAATAATACTCTTATGCAAAACAGTTGCAATTTCAGTAAATATTATGATTCAAAGTGTACAGATAAGAGGTAGCACAGGTCAATGATTGGCATCTTACTTTATGTGACAACATCCAAACTAGATGTAATGCAAGAAGTTGGACATGTGGCACGATTTCAAGTAGCACCAAAGGAATCACATGTTATAGGAGTGAAGAGTATATTCATATATATCAAGGGCACAAAATATTTTTGATTATGGTATCCAAAAGGAAAGGATCTATCATTTATTTCCTACACGGATGAAGATTGGGCAAGTTTCATTGGTGACTGACGAAGCACCTGTGGAGAAACATTCTACTTGGGTGAGTGTTTGGTATCATGGCTAAGCAAGAAAAATTCATCAATATCATTGTCTACAAACAAAGCATAGTATATTTCAGCAACAACATGTTGTACATAGGTTCTATGGATGAAATAAACTCTGACAGATATACAGGTTGAGTATGATGAGCCCATTCCAATATATTGTGATAATACAAGCGTCATCAATATCTTAAAGAATCTAGTGATGCACTCCAAGATGAAGAACATTCCAATCAAGTATCACTTTCTATGGGAACAGGTTGCAAAGAAGAATATCATAATTGAATATGTGCGAACAAAAGAATAGGTTGTACATATCTTCACAAAACTGCTTCCAAGGGAAGCCTTTGACTATATTCACTAGAGATGCGAAATAATTTCTACTCCAAAATGAATTATTTTGAATGCTTATCTTATTTTTCTTATATTTTCACGAGGAAGCATCATAAAGAGGACAATTCAGGTTGGGGAAGTAGTTTCAGGAAGAGTTTAGTTAGGGGGAGAAACCCCAAGGACATTTCAGTTAGGGGATATGCCCTTTATGGGAAGTTACCTTTGCCATTGATATTGAAGGGGGAGAGATTCATCAGATGTAGGATAGAGAGTTATATGATTGGAGATAGATCACAGAGGAATGTTTCCAGGGGGAGCAATGGTCATAGGGGGAGTATGAGTGATATGAATTCAGTGTTGCATCAAAGTGCTATGATCAATGCCAAAGGGGGAGATTGTTGATTAATTGGGTTGGTTGTCATTGATGTCAATCCTTGAAGCAAGTTCGGTAGAAAATTCTAGTAGCCCCAATAGTATGGTTAAGGGAATTCATTTTGATTGATATATAATGGTATGACAATTAATTTCTTAGTAGGAAAAACTATTCTAGATGGATAGTACATGTCATTCCATTTCTGGTGATATGTGGAACATCACGTAACTCCTCATGATTAGAGATTTATGGTATTGTGAAGTTGGAGAACTCTCATGAGTTATCTAGAAGGTCAAAGAAGACAAATTATTCTAGAATCCCCTACAAAAATTTGACTAGTCAAGTGGGTGAAACTAGGAATTAATCATCCGTTAAATCGTTGCAATTATAAAATAATTAAAAATAATTTAGTTGCAACTATAAGTGGAGAATTTACTACTTGTAGCAAAGTGGGTTAGAAGTGGACAAGTGGTTTGAAGTGGGTTAGCCCTAAAAGAAAGAAATTGGGTTAAGTTTTTAGAAGGTAACCCCTTGAGGAAGCTACATGGAAGTATAAATAAGAGAGAAAGACTCTCCTATTAGAACCTATTGAGCACATTGAATATCTATTATTATGTAAGGTTTATTGCAGGTACTCATTGATACATATGAAGTTTTGTAAGTCTGAGGTAGTATGGGGTTGATGACGAAAGTTTCAGATTTGTACAAAATACTAAAAAACCCTAGTTTTTTAGATGTATGTGGGTTACATTGGAACAGAGCGTGTACATACATAGGATGAAGGAGAATAGAGTGCATACATACACATGCTGAAGAAGGAACGAGCATGAACAGTTGGGAAAATCCATGAAAACTTGAGAAGATGAAGATGCCAGGTCTCTAGAGTCTGAAAGCAAGATCCCAAGAAGGTCTACAATGATTAGGTATAACAAATATATCTGCAGATTCAAAAGGTATGTATTATTTCTATGTGTAGTTGGATATTTTTTTCTACATGAGATATGGTCATGGAGGTTTGAGGATTTTCCCTAGAGAGGATATTGGATGCATGGCACTTATTGTATAAGTCAAATTTACAAAAATATAGTGTTAGTATAATTAATATATTTTCATTGGCGCATCTTGTTGGTGTTGAGGAATATCCTGTATTTCTTGGCATATGGTTAATGTTTTTTGTGGTTCATGATTGAGAGCTTGTATTTGTGAATTGGTTGTGAAGTGGTTGATGTATTGATAGGTTGTATATCAGTAAGGGTTTGATGTCTAGTCCATGTGAGGGTTATTACACTTGTTCATGATTATACATATTTGGATGGAACATGATTAGATAGACATATATGCACTTGGTTAAGGGATATGTATGAGGATGTATGCATAGGGAACAATTATAGTCTGGACACAATGAAATATTTCAAGTTGATGTGATAAATGAAGCAAAGGGTCATAGTTTTTCAGGAAAGAGAAAACTTTAGTTTTTAGAAGGCATAGGTAGGTTGCAGTATAGATAGGCTACGTATATATGCAGGATGCACTATCGATAGGTCACATACATACATGAGCTGCAGGATAGAAAGTTCACATACCTATTGGGTTTTTTATTGGTACAAGAAGGTTACATGTACATTTTGTGTTGGAACTGTTTTTTTACAGACAGCGTAGACTTGTCATTGATGGAAAGTACAGTAGTGATGCTGGCTTAAGTACAATAGTGAAGCAGACATCAGAATCCTTTAAGGATTCGAGGAGAACAAGCTCAGGAGGAATAACATTCTTATACGTGCAAGAAGCACAGGAAAGAGACCGATCTCACTCGGAAATCCTGGCAGTTGTTGGATCGGGAGAAGCTGCGCAGATGTTAAGCGCAATAGTTGGCGTGAAAAAGAAGTGATCTGAGTCGTCAGATTGGAAGCAGACACCCGACAGCCATCAGATCTACAGAAGCTACGAGGGGGATAAGCCATCGAAGAATCGGGGATCGAGACTTTGAAATGTCCAGTTCAATTGACATCGAAAACCCCGAAATCACGATATACGATTTCACGATTTGATCACAGCCGTTAAATCAAGCAGCGATCGGGACCATCCACATGTAGACAGGAGGCTTCATCGGAGAATCAAATGTTCCACGTGTAGATAGGAGGCTTCATTCGAGAATCGGGAATCGGAGTTTCACGAGTCTCGTGAACAATGACAACGAAAACCCCGAAATCGTGATATGCGATTTCGCGATGTAATCGCAGCTGTTGAGCCAAGATTACATTTGAATCATTGATCCAACTCACGACAGTAGACCATGTCAGCAAGGGACACGTGGCACAACTAGGGAATGAGAGGTGTCAGGCAGATTCAACACTTCAGGCACATGTAAGTCACGAATCAGAGTGACATGTGGCAGGATCTAACACGTGTCAAACCACATGTGACATCAGCAGAGGCATCGATGATCGGGACCATCCATCTGAGGGACGGGTGTCGAAGATCAAGGCACCGTCGGCATATTGGCCATCGGGAAATCAGAGTTCCTGAGGTCGAAGGAAATGAGACATCGAAAGTCTCGAAATCCCGAAGGGATCGAGACCATCCATCTGAGGGACAGGTGTTGAAGATCAAGGCGTCGTCGACATTTTGTTCATCGGGAAATCGGGGATCCCGCTGACAAGATTTTTGTGTAGTTCAGAATCGCGATCCGCGAAACCCCGATGAGTGGGGGCCAGCTATCAGCGTGTGTAGGGACACATCGGGAAATCGGGGATCGAGAATCCCGGAGGCATGTGCATGGTGACATAAAAAACGTCGAAACCCCGATGAGAGGTTTGACTAAGGTCATGTGTAGATGGTCATGTAGGCCAAGGCCTATAGCCAGTAGGGCTAGCGCATGGAAAGGGGCGCATCGGCATCGGGGATCGGGACTTTGTAATGACAAAGTCACTTGACATCAAAAACCCCGATTTCGCGAAATGCGAAATCGCGAGTGAATCTAGACCGTCAGATCCAGAAATGATCAGGACCATTGATTAAAAAGGGCACGCGTATGTTTAATTCAAATTTTAAAACAAGAGCCCAATTTCCTCCGAGCAATAAATATGGGACCCGATGAGCGTTGAATGGGTTCTGGACCAATGGGCTTAAGAAGGGGTCGATGCTCTTCCTACAACGATTGTCGGTAGAGGCAAAGGAGGACGGTGATAGGTTACAGAGGTCCCTCTTGGAGGACGCAGAGGCCATTTTATGACAGTAGGGATATCTACTGGTGGGTGAGGTCATTTGTGCAGGCAGCATGGAAGGTTTGAGGAAAGAGAAACCTCCTTGTGGCAGTTGGGCGACATATCTACATTGACAGAGAGATCTCGGCTGTGGGTTCAGCAACCACGAGATCAGAGGTATCATCTCCAGGTTTATTGACTTGTTTAATGTGTTTCCTTTGGTAACTACCTGACAGTTTGTAGATCTGTGTTTACTCTTGAGATAATTTCTGTTACTGTCATAACCACTAGATGAAACTACCTGATCCAGTGTGAAAATTAATGAAACGTGGTCAGCAGTGAGTATGAGGGTTAAACCCTTCAGTAGTAGCAATCTGCCAGTATAAACTGGTGCTATCTTCAAGGGGTTGAAGCTCCCTTCCAGGAAAGGCTGGTAAATGAGAGAAGGTTGTAGACTTCTGCAGTTAGAAGCCTGTGTACTAGTATGAGTCTGCACTAGTACATTGTTGTAGAATGCTTTCTTAATAATAATCATTGAAGACAGAGACAACAACAGCGATGGTTTTCTCCCGATTTGGGTTTCCACCTTAAATCCTGGTGTTCATGTGTCCTATTCATCTGTGTTAGTTTATTTTGTTGAATTACTGTTTAAAAGACATATGATGAATGAAGAAATCCATAATAAGATCTCTGGATGCACTACTATTTTCATAAGAATATACAACAACTGGTCTCTATAAAGTAGACTAAGATTTTTCAATGAAAGAAAAGTAAAATAAAAATAAAAAATGATTGATAGCTCAAAATACTGATTCACCCCCCCCTCTTAGTATTTTTCAACAATTGGTATCAGAGCCTGGTCCTTCTGAAAAGGCTTAGCCGCTAGAAGGAAGATCAATCAAAATGAGCAATCAAGACGGAATGGCATCTATTAGGCCTCCACTCTTCAATGGAAACAATTTAATCTTCTGGAAAACAAGGATGAGATCTTATCTTCAGTCTCTGGGAGCAGATGTATGGGCTATTGTTGAAGGAGGATATCAATATCCATCTGCAGTACCAACAGATCCAGCAAAAAGAAAAACCTACGAAACAAATGCAAAAGCGGTCAATGCTATGTTAGGAAGCCTAACTGAATCAGAATTTGTCAAAGTCATGCAGTTGAACACAGCAAAGGACACATGGGACAAAATCATTCTGAGTTATGAAGGTGATGCAAAGGTAAAAAGTGCTAAACTACAAACCCTCAGAATTCAATATGAGAATCTTAAAATGAATAATGAGGAAAGCATTGCCAATTTCTTTTTACGTCTTGATGAGATTGTAAATCGCATGAGAAATCTAGGAGAAACAATAACCGAATCTACCTTGGTTGAAAAAAAATTGAGATCTCTAACTACAAAATTTGAGTCAAATGTATCAGCTCTTGAAGAAAAGCAGGATCTTCAAAATCTTATTGTGGTGCAATTACATGGCATACTAACTGCTTATGAAATGAGAAGAGGAGGACCATCTGAAGTCAAAGATGCAGTCTTTAGAACTTCTACAAAAGGAATGGATGTACAAACAACAGAAGGATCAGGGTATATCTCAGAAGAAGATGAGATAAACTTCGTAAGGAAACTTCAAATCGAGACAGGATGATTCAGAGGTAAGCTTCCTTTCAAATGTTTTGATTGTGGAAGAGTTGGTCATTATGCTGCTAAGTGTCCTTATAAAGAAACACACAAAAAGGGGAAGGAAGCAACAAGAAGGAATAAGAATCATTTTAGGTCTAAACAGAGTTTCTATTCTCATGAAGATAGTGATGGGTTATCTGATAGTGAGGAAGAATGTGAACAAGACCTTAGACTTCTCATAGCACTTGAAGAAGGATACAGAGAAGAAAAGGATACTTTTGAGGATGCTCGAAAAGACAGTGACTTTATTGATGAAAACAATAAACTCAAAATCTGTTTAGAAGAGAGTAAAATCAC
>CBVK0103389725.1:5439-20376 GCA_900067695.1 Picea abies | reverse complement strand
TTATTTCTTATTTCACCATGCACCTGCTTACCGCGATCCAGGGCCGCTAAACGGGCACAAGAGCTGAAAACGCTTACAAATGTGAACCTGTCCGGTTTAGTCCCATCAAGCCGCATTAGTTCATACAACTCAAGCACATGATCACAGTACCCACGCTTGGCATACCCTGCAATTATGCCATTCCATGAGGTCAGGTTTCGTTGAGGCATTTTGTTAAATACTTGGCGTGCATCCTCCAAACTTTCGCATTTGGCTTTCATCATCAAAAGCTCGGCGCCGAGGAAAATATCCAACCGAAAGCCGGTTTTGATCATGTGTAGGTGAATAAGCTTGCCCTCTGCAAACGGCTTTTATACTGAGGCAACTTTGCAACAGTATAGCGTACGTGGAAGAGTTGGCCTGGATGCAATGCCGATCCAGTAGAGGCAAAACATTCAATGCCTCATTCAATCGCCCTTCTTAGCAGAGTTTCTTCACAATGACAGTGAAGTTTTCAGGTGATACCCACATGGGATTTTGGGTTGTTCCGTCATGAATGGCGACAGTGGTGGGGTTGCAGGTAGTAAAATGGATATTGGGATTATTGAGCCTCGAAAGATACCCGCATTTTTTCAGCAGTTGCCATGATCGACTTGGTTTCATGGCTTTCGGCATGCACAGAAATACTTACATCTAGCCAATGACTATGAATTTGATAAAAAAAAATTATCGAGTCGTTTTTAGTGTGGTGAATTTGGCACCAGTCGGCGGCCACATAAGCAATTGTCATGGAATTGGTGTAATCTTCTAACCCATTGGATTTTGTGACATGCGCATTTTGCCAAGTAAGCAATTTGAATCAAATTTTATAATAAATTGCATGATTAATTTGGCCCTGTCTTGTAAATCAATAAACCCTGCTATGCATGGTTGTATTTCTACATTAGAGTTTGAATGGTTTTAAATTTGATGATGTATATATGGCCTCATTCAACATTGTAGTACGGTGGTTATTGATTTCCTTAATTAAAAAAAATAATTTATAAGGTAAGTGATAGTGTTTATGTGCATTGTTACATCTTTATTAAATTCTCACAAGGTAAGTAATAATATGCATCTATACGTCTTCACTAAAAATAAAAAAGGTTGAAGCACTTATTAATGACAATAATTCTATAACACTTCTTATCTTGAGTCCCTTACTTTAGGTTTTGGTTAAGAGTCGATAAGGTTTTGGTTAAGAGTCCATATTCAAAAGGAAAAATTATGAGAAATGAGTTTCAATGTAAGCTCCATTTATTATGAGTTTTCTTTCTTTTCTTTTTAAAGGTTCAAAAACATTCATATGTCACTGTATCATGTGCATTGATATATTTTTATTACAAGAAAAAAATTTGAAGCATTTACTTGACAAGGTATATTGTTGAACACTTCAATTTGATTTATGGTTAAGGATCAATCATCATAGAGAAAAAAAAATGCGTTCTAGTTTGCTTACAAATTCGAGTCAAAAGTTTTGAGTCTTTTTATAGCATTGGAGATATTCATACAAGTCTAAGCACGACAACTTAATATTCATGTTGATCTAAAACGGATTTGAACCAAGCAATGGGAATAAGACTCAATACCTACAAAGAAATTTGACAATCTATGAAGGTTATCTAAATTATGCAAAAGACAAATAAATGTAAAGTTGATGTGAGAGAAAAATTAGAATTAAATAAAAAAAATAAAAAATGAAATAGGAGAGAAGAGTGAGGAATGGGAAACGAAAGGTCAACCTGTTGTCTTTCCCATTACCCTATCTCTCCCTATTTTCTCATGTAATCTCAGTCTAGGGGAGAAAGAGGCATAGAATGTCATGAAAGCATTGTACCAAAGATTGTCGGAATGAAAACACTAAGCTCCATTCGAAGCTGGTTTTCCCATTTGGGTTCCAAGGTAAAATTTATGAGTTCACGATGATTGGTTGTGTGGGTTGTTTTGAGAAGTCTCATGTGTTGTGTTTGATACTCCTCTGGTTCACATTAACTTATTTCATGGTTATTGTATGGGTGTGAGAATTCAATCTCTCTCTAACTCTGTGGATTTTTGTTGTAATTCCATTTTACATGTGCATGAATAATACCAATAGCTCTGAAATGTCAACCATCCAATTCCCTTCAAAGCCCAAGATCTATGGCTAATAGGAATTCACTGTTGCAAATATTTAGGAAGTTTCCAATTTGGGGTTTTAATAATATAAATGTTGGGTGACTCAAATGATAGTTAGTCAATTTGTTACTTTGCCGGGTTCTTTTTTCTCCTTATCTAATCGATGAAAGTTTTGCCAAGGCATTTCATGAACCTGTTGCGTGAATCCCCCGACCCCCCTCCCATTGGTCGTGTTTGGTTCGTTGGTTATCATTTTCAAGCCTCTCTTGGTCTATACACACGACTCCTTTGTTTATTGGGTGTTTTCTTACTTCATCGTGACAAAACATTCCTCCTAAGCACCATACACTCACTTTGGAGTGCAATTTCAATGACTGGCTAGGCGATTACACTTACCAGTAGATCGTTCATTCTCCCCACATGCAACACAATTCTTCTCGTGTCTTTGGAGGGTAGGCATTAAATACTATCATTCCAGCATATATCCAACTTTGTCTCATTTCAATTTAATCCATCTTCAACTTGTAGGGAGGCAACCAAAAATAATAACGAACTGAGAAACAAATGTAGAGCTCATGGGAGGTTGAACACGAGATGTACATGCCCGTATGGTCCATACACCATATTTGAGTTACTAGTTGGTTGATTGGAATTCTCCTTGGGTCAACTGTGTCTTATTGGTCGAATGATCCCTCACTGGGTCAACTTATTCATCCGTTGGTCAATTACATAGATTGGGTTGTCTCCACCCAAGCTAGTTGACCTCTCATTTTACCAAAGGACAAGCTAACCATTGACATTTCCACCATACTTCCCCGAGATAGATGGCCAATCTTTCCTGAAGATTTTCCAGGTCCTATCAAGCTGCCAACTAGGTCTGTGTTTGACCTCAAGTTGGCTCTAAGTTTCAACTCTCAATGAAGGTATTGTTGTTGTTTTAGGAAAGCCAACAGTTCAGGAACTTCTTGTTGATTTATTATGGTTACATCCTCAATTTTAGGTGCTCTAGAATGTAGTTTTAGTCACCAAGGGTTAGCACATGCATACTAAAATAAATGTAACACACCTAGAGATCTTTACAACTGAAAATATAGTAGTTCTACACTCTAACACACATGAAATTTAACACATGTATTTTTGGTCAACATGACCCTCGATAACCAGTTTGGAATATATGTCTATATATGAGGAGAATAGATGGTGAAATACAACAAGTACAAAATATAGATGAACCTGATACAATAACAACTTGATCCAAGATGAAATACAAGTCCAAACTAAGCAAGAGCGCCCTAGGATGGTGTGCCCCCCATAAATGCTACCAAGATCATTGAAATGAATCCAGATGCCAACTGGAAGCTCTGAACAGGAAACCCCTCCAAAGTACTCTGATACTGAAGTGTAGCCTCCCTCTAAAACAGACCTCACTGCAATCTGACAACTCTAAGACCTCCCCACTGCTGATGTGCCCTCCTCCTCAAGTGTGCCCTCTTCAGAACTGGAATCTCCTCAATAAATAGACAAGGAACTAAGCCTCCATGAGCCCTCAATGCAAGGAGGCGCCCAAGATTTCTTCTCCCTCTGCCTGAAACCTCATCCTATTTCTCTCTCTCAAACTCTTGGAGTGAACAAATGAGTGAATGGCCTCTCCTTGGTCTCTTGCGCCCTCCTTTAGGATGCATAAGAAAACCTAAAAGATGGGTGGATGAGATCATATCATCTCATCCCTAATCAATGGTTGAGATCGCTCAAAAATAATTTCACTCAAAAACCCACTTTACTTAAGTTTCCATAGTTTCATTTTATGTCTATTAATTCACCCACTTTGTGAATTAATTGTCACTTTAGGCTTAAATGACCAAATTTCACTTTTGACTTAAATCTCCTAAGTCAAAGTGAAATTAGACATAAAGTACATGGTACAAGGTACAAAGTACTTCCCTCGTGTGTTTAAAAGCTCACAAACACAAGGGGACCACTTTCAAAGGCACCCAAATTTCAACACTCCCTCTTATCGAGGAAAGTGTCTGTCACCACCAATATAATCCCTATAGTGGACATGGTTCCCTCCTGACATATACTCGGTGAGTATGGATGTACCCTGATCAATGAAAGTAGTCTGACACAGATCTGCTCAATCTGCGTGATCTATAGATGGAAGTGTCTCTCCACCTATCCAAGATCACCTAGATCTTGGTATCAAACCAAAGGTCTCCGCCTTGGTCTCCCACCACAGATTTCTACCTCCTGGCATCTTGCCAATGGTCACTACTCTTGGCATTTCACCAAGAGTCACTCTCTTGGCATCTCACCAAGAGTCTCCCCCTCTTGGTATCTCACCAAGAGCACTTGGATCTCGACATCTCACCAAGATCCTCAACTTGGCTTCTCGCCAAGTAGCTTCCACCTAAAGTGGATCCAGAACCTGATATGCCTGTCTCTGTAGCCAAGTGAGGCTCAAGCCTCTATGCTACCCTGTTGCTCCTCCTCATCAATCTCTGATTCTCTGAAGTTGTAGCACCAACTCTCTGTCTACTCAGCAACTCTGAAACTAAAGCTATCCTGGGTGGACTAGTCACCTTGATGTAGGAGCATCGCAAGGGCGTGCAAGCATAGCCAGCAGCGAGACAACGCGGAGATAAGAGACAATTGGAAAAGCACCGAGCACATTTTTTGAAAATGTTTTGAAATATTAATGAAGTCATTAAGTGGAGGCATGCTTATATTATTGTAAAAGGACCTTGAGTGATCCACTCTCGTCCATAGTAGATAGGAGTCTTTATGTGTAATGAATGTAGGTAGATAGAATTTAATTCTAGATTAGACAGTTTTAGAGCGCAAGAGGGAAACGGGATATAGACACTCTCATTGTATAATTGTAACATGATTATCAAGATAGAGCAGAGAAGAGAAAAAGCAGAGAGTTGTGTAGAAGAATTCCATGTAAAGAAGTTCTGGATTAATACAAAAAGCCTTGATTCAAACTCATGGTTCTCATATATTCTCTGTGTATGCATTGTTGAATGTTATGCTCATGAATGTTTTATTCCTTCTGTCATGCATTTGTTGTTTATGCCATGTGTGTATGATTTCTTGTTAAATGTTTGAAATCTGGGAGGGAGAGTAAGGAATGAGTTTCAATTGTTTCTCTGCCTGAGTGAGTAAAATTCCTGCAAGGAGTGCAGTGAAGTTTGTCCGCAAGGAGTGCATTGACAGAAGCCAAAGTTCATCTCTGAAAGCTCAGGAGGGATAACAATTGTTCTCATTCTCGCAGAAGTGCAAGTTGAGCACAGGAGCCGTGCAAGGTGTGCGTGGGCCGAGTAAAGTCTCAGAGTTTGCGAACCTGAGAAATTGTTGAAGGACTACTACTACAGGGAGTGTGTAGAGTCGAAGGACTTCAATTCTTTGAAGTAATTGAAGGATTCGCCGCAAGGAGTGCGTGCGAGAGTCTTCTTTAAGATTCAGAGTTGGAGAAAGCTCAGGAGGGATAGGGTCTTCACAGTTGTCGAAGAAAAGCACAGAAGGTTGGTGCCTTGAGGCGTTGAAAGGAGGCGTAGCAAGTTTGCGTTGCAGGCAGGTAAGGTCCGCGGAGAAATACTTGGTTAAAATTCGCAGGAATTGTCCAGGAAGAAACAGACAGTCGGAATTCTTTGAGAAGAATTCGCGAAGTCACAAGAGTCGTTAGATCTTGCAGAGAAGCAGGTACGTTACGACAAGTTTTCCTCAAGCGTAAGCTCAGAAGAAATCAAGCTCGTAGGATCCAAGTCAGCCAGGGTCGTTGGATCGCTCGCGAAATCTCATTTCGGGGTTTCGTGAGTTGAAGGGTCGAAGGTTTTGCATCAAGGTTCATAAAGTCGCGAAAGGCGAGTAACGAGTGGCGAGTGGATCAGAGCCGTCCATCCGGGGAGGACAGGTGGCAGAGATCTAAAGATCTCGCGAACTCGGAGGTTCACGAGGTGAGAGCCCAAAGGTTGGGTACTCTAGGTTGCGAAAGGCGAAGTCCCAAAAGGGCGAGAAGTTTCGTTGTGGGACCCGCGTAGACGATGTGTCAAAATTTGACAATTCGACGCTTAGGTACATCGAGGAGTTTGGGATCTCGGCACTTCGGGTGTCATGATATAAAGGAGACAACACTTCAGGGAGCGAAGTGGCGAAGTGCAAAGTGGAGCATAAGGGACACATGGCAGAATCATAAGGTGGGCCCGTGGAATAGACAGGCGGACATGCGTTGTTCATTGAGGAGAATCAACACCATGTTGACTTTTCCTGTCTCGGGGGTTCGTAAGATAAGGGGATGGAAGCCCAACCTTTCGACTTGCGAAGTGGCGAAAGGCGAGAAGCGCTAGTGGAAAGCCTAGCCGATGGTCACGCGCAGAGGGCACTGACAAGGGAAGGAGTTATACCCGTCTTGCGATCTCGGATATCGCGGGATTGGATAGGAAGAGTCGAGAGTCTCGACTCATGAACTCGCGAGAGGCAAGTTGTGACAAGTGCCTTTCAGTTTAGGCCTTGGTCATAGCTGGTGGTCATGCGGAGAAGGGGGAGCATGCACCTAGTGTCGTTCGCGCCAGGGAAGCTTCCAAAAGGACATGTGGATCAAAAGAAAGAAGATTCAAGTAGGGAATTGAAAGAGCCGATCCGACTCAAAGGGAAACAAAGAATGATCCTGTAAGCGGATCCTCGGCCTGAGGGCTTAGTGGGTCTACACCATATGGTATCAGAGCCTGATTCTTATTTGTATATTTCAAGCAGGAAAAGCGAGAAGGAATTTCAGCCATGCCGTCGAGGAGAAGAGACATGCAAACACCCAATCCGCTAGAGGATAGGGAAATGCCAGAAGGAAGGGGTGGGTAGGTGCAGAATCCAAAAGTGGAAAGAGATCTGCATGACATTTGCGCCAGACTCATGGATGTGGAAATAAAACAAAGGCGCACAGCTGATATTGGAGATGTCAGTGAGTCCGAAAGAGAAGATGACGCTGGACATGAAGAAGAAAAAATTGCAGTAAATGAACGCTTGATTAGAGCTATTGCAAGAATGAGTGCAAGAGCCAAAATGGACATTCCAGTTTGATAACTCATCTTCACAGTCGTCAAAGTCATATCTTGATGAACTCAAGTGTGGACTCATACTATTGTGCGAACACAATTTTTCAGCAAGGATAATTTCTATTCATGGTCAGCAAATTCAAAATATTGTACACTATGAACATTGTATTAGAAATCACCAATAATCCCCTCCAGAACACCGTCCATTCTTAGATGATTGAAGTGGTTGGCATCTTTGACCTCTCCCTCAACAATCTTCAAAGTTAGCTCGATATTTGATGGAAGCACAGTCTTCACAAGAAGAGTCCATTCTTAAGAAAACAAAAGCAGTTGGTATCCCTTACAACTTCTCACTCGGGAATTTTCATGCCAAACTTGATTGATTCCAGTGTGCAAATATTCTCAAGGTTTCAAACATAACAGTGCCTGATAATTTGGGCTTGTGCCCCACAAGTGATAGTACACACCCAAATGCAATGGCCAGCTTCTCGACTTGCTCACATGGCACAAGGAATGCGATCCTTCTAATCTTCATCGATGTCCTTCATCATGGAGTTTGTGTTAGGCACATACCCTACTTCTTTCATCTGCTGAACCAACCCATCCAGCACTGCATATATTTCCTGCATCTGAGGGTGATATTGATCCCCTTGGATGAAAGCATGCACCGTGCCTTTGATGTTAATCCAGCTGCATCCAGGCTCTTTTCTTAGTCCTCTGTCTTTCATCATTAGTCTCACCTTTGATGCATCATGCAACATGCCAGCTGCAGCATAGATGCTGGACAATGCTATATATGTTCCAGCATTCTTTGGTTCTAATTCATAAAGATGTTCTGCTGCACATTTTCCTATATCCAAATTACAATGTACTCTGCAGGCGCTAAGCAGGGCTCCCCACACAGCAGCGCTTGGTTTAATTGGCATTCTAGAGATAAAGTCATATGCCTCTTGCAGGTGCCCATTGCGGCCAAGAAGGTCCACCATGCAGCCATAATGCTCCATTCTTGGCGTGATGCCATGATCATGAACCATAGAATCGAAGTAGTACCAACCATCATCCACTAAGCCTGCATGGTTGCACGCAGATAGAACACCAATAAAGGTGATGTCATTAGGATTCATGTGCACCTTCTGCATTTGTTGAAACAGTTGGAGGGCTTCCTTTCCATGCCCGTGCCTTCCGTATGCTACAATCATTGTGGTCCATGAAATCAAGTTTCTTTCAGACATCTTGCGAAACACTCTGTGTACATCCTCCATGACCCCGCACTTTGCATACATGTCCATAAGTGCATTTTGCAAAATCATGTCTGACTTGAATGCACCCTTTATTATGTGAACATGAATCTGCTTACCTTGTTCCAAGGCTACGAGGCCAGAGCATGCTCTAAGAATGCTAGCAAATGCAGATCGGTCCGGCTTCATGCCTGTTTGCTGCATTTCACCAAAAAGTGCTAGCGCCTCTTCACTGTGTCCAGACTCTGTATATCCTGCAATCATGGCAGACCATGAAATTAGATTCCTCTTAGGCATCTCATGAAAAAATTTACAGGCTTGTACAATATTGCCACACTTTGCATACCCTGCAACCATTGCAGTCCATGAAATAACATCTCTTTCCGAGATTTCATTGAAAACTTCTCGTGCATCTTCCATGTTCCCAGACTTGGCATACATGTCAGTAAGCCCATTCATCAAAGCAATGTCAGATTCAAATCCCTTTCTAGTCATATGCCCATGTAACTGTTTACCCCGATCCAGATCCGCCAAGCTGGCACAAGCTCTGAGCAGGCTGGCAATAGTAAATGGGTTCGGCTTCTCTCCAGCCTGCTGCATCTGCTTAAAGAGTTCAAGAGCCTTCCTGGAATACCCATGCTTGTCATAGCCTCCAATCATAGTAGTCCATGAGACCACATCTCTTTCAGGTAGTTTGTCAAACAGTTCGTTTGCCTCCTCTATATCCCCACATTTTACATACATGTCAATAAGCGCATTGTTCAAAACCTGATCAGAAACCAACCCATTATTTCTTATTTCACCATGCACCTGCTTACCGCGATCCAGGGCCGCTAAGCGGGCACAAGAGCTGACAACGCTTGCAAATGTGAACCTGTCCAGTTTAGTTCCATCAAGCCGCATTAGTTCATACAACTCAAGCACATGATCACAGTACCCATGCTTGGCATACCCTGCAATTATGCCATTCCATGAGGCCAGGTTTCGTTGAGGCATTTTGTTAAATACTTGGCGTGCATCCTCCAAACTTTCGCATTTGGCTTTCATCGTCAAAAGCTTGGTGCCGAGAAAAACATCCAACCGAAAGCCGGTCTTGATCATGTGTAGGTGAATAAGTTTGCCCTCTGCAACGGCTTTTATACTGAGACAACTTTGCAAACAGTATAGCGTACGTGGAAGAGTTGACCTGGATGCAATGCCGATCCAGCAGAGGCAAAACATTCAATGCCTCATTCAATCGCCCTTCTTCGCAGAGTTTCTTCACAATGACAGTTAAGTTTCCAGGTGATACCCACATGGGATTTGGGGTTGTTCCGTCATGAATGGCGACAGTGGTGAGGTTGCAAGTAGTAAAATGGATATTGGGATTATTGAGCCTCGAAAGATACCCGTATTTTTTCAGCAGTTGCCATGATCGACTTGGTTTCATGGCTTTCGGCATGCACAGAAATACTTACATCTAGCCAATGACTATGAATTTGATACAAAGATTATCGAGTCGTTTTTAGTGTGGTGAAATTGGCACCTAGTCAGCGGCTACATAAGCAATTGTCATGGAATTGGTGAAATCTTCTAACCCATTGGATTTTGTGACGTGCGCATTTTGCCAAGTAAGCAATTTGAATCAAAATTTATAATAAATTGCATGATTAATTTGGCCCTCAATGACGATCAATAATCACCCAGCTATGCAAGGGTTGTACTTCGCTATGCAGGGTTGTACTTCAGCATTAGAATTTGAATGGTTTTAAATCTGATAATGTATACATGGAATCATGCAACATTGTAGTAGGGTGGTTATTGATCTCTCTTGTAAATCACTTTAATAAAAAAAAATTGAATTTATAAGGTAAAAGATAGTTTTTATGTGCATTGTTACATTTTCATATGTGCATTGTTATATCTTCATTAAATTTTCACAAAGTGAAAAAAAGGTTGAAGCACTTATTAATTACAATATCTTATCTTGACTTGTTTAATTTTGTTAAGTCCCTTATTTTAGGTTTTGGTTAAGAGTTCTTATTTTAGGTTTTGGTTAAGAGTTCTTATTCAAAAGGGAAAATTATGAAATATGAGTTTTAATGTAAACTTTACTTATTATGAGTTTTTTTTCTTTTTTTTTTTAAGGTTCATATTGTAGTCTAGTATGTGCATTGTCATATTTTTATTAAAAGAAAAAAGTTTGAAGCATTTACTTGATAAGGTATATTGTTGAACATTTTTATTCGAATTGTGGTTAAGGATCAATCTTCATAGAGGAAAAAAAATGAAGTATAGTTTGATTACAAATTTCAGTCAGAATTTATAAGTCTTTTTATAGCTTTGGAGATATTCATATAAGTTTAAGCATGATAACTTAATATTCTTGTCAGTTGATCTAAAACAGATTTGAACCAACGAATGGGAGTAAGACTCAATACCTACAAAGAAATTTGACAATCTATGAAGGTTATCTATACTATGCAAAAGACAAATAAATGTAAAGTTGATGTGAGAGAAAAATGAGAATTAAATAAAAAATGAAAAATGAAATAGGAGAGAAGAGTGAGGAATGGGAAACCAAAGGTCAACCTGTTATCTTTCCAATTAACCTAACTCTCCCTGTTTCCTCATGTAATCTCAGTCCAGGGGAGAAAGAGGCATATAATGCCATGAAAGCATTGTACCAAAGATTGTCGGAATGAAAACACTAAGCCCCATTAGAAGCTAGTTTTCCCATTTGGGTTCCAGGTTAAAATTTACGAGTTCATGGTGATTAGTTGTGTTGTTTTGAGAAGTCTCATGTGTTATGTTTGATACTCCTCTGCTTCACATTAACTTGTTCCCTGGTTATTGTATGGGTGTGAGAATTCAATCTCTCTCTAACTCTGTGAATTTTTTTTGTTATTTCATTTTACATGTGCATGAATAATACCAATAGCTTTGAAACGTCAGCCATCCAATTCCCTTCAAAGCCCAAGATCTATGGCTAATAGGAATCGACTGTTGCAAATATTCAGGAAGTTTCCAATTTGGGATTTTAATAATATGAATGTTGGGTGACTCAATTGATAGTTGGTCAATTCGTTACTTTGCCAGGTTGTTTTTTCTCCTCATCTAATCGATTAAAGTTCTGCCAAGGCATTTCATGAACCTGTTGCGTGAATCCTACCCCCCTCCCATGGGTCGTGTTTGGTTTGTTGGTTATCATTTCAAGCCTCCCTTGGTTTGTACACATGATTGCTTTGTTTATTGGGTGTTTTCTTACTTCATCGTGACAAAGCATTCCTCCTAAGCACCATACACTCACTTTGGAGTGCAATTTCAATGATTGGCTAGGTGATTACACTTACTAGTAGGTCGTTCATTCTCCCCACATGCAACACAGATTTTCTCGTGTCTTTGGAGAGTAGGCATTAAATACTATCATTCCAACAGAAATCCAACTTTGTCTCATTTCAATTTAATCCATCTTGAACTTGTAGGGAGGCAACCAAAAAGAATAATGAACTGAGAATGGGACATATCTTTGTTACTCTAGTGCTCTATTGGTGAATCAAAACTACTTTATCTTTTGCATTGTAGTAGTGACCACTTCATTTATTACAGAGTGGGGTTTTGTCTGTAAGTTATAATCAATACAATTCTTGGAATGAAGGAGCTTCTAGAATAAGGCTAAGAAAATGGATATAGGGACATTGTGGTTTCAAATATGCATCAACAATGTTATCTTGGAAGAGTGAATGGATGTGAGGGTTGAGCTATATGAGATAACTTGCTCAAATTTCATTTGGAGATAACATTGAAGCCAACAATTGGTGGATTCTTGCTTGTGTTGTATGAACACTTGAAAGCCATGGAAAAAAATCCTTCTCAATAGCTTGATCACGATAGGAATAAATTAAAGTTGTTCCATTGGACAAGATTGATCGTGAAGAATTTCATAAAGGATTGGTAGAGTATCCACAGAAGATGGAAATCACTACCATATGATGAACCACAATGATGATTAGCAGCTTTGGATTGATTTGTGTGGGAACTCTTGGCATTTTCTAAGTGGAAACTTTGGAAAGTGTTGCTTGTCTTCATTTGTGTTGGAGAGCAATCCTAAGAAAAATACACTCCACTTCAAGTAGAGCTAGAGACCTAGTATTGATGGGCATATTAAGAACCAAAATTTATTTGTCATTGCATAGTCATCTTGCTTATGGTGTGCAGGTTAAGTAAGTGGAGAAACTAGCTAGCCAATCCAGAGCAGAGGTTGCATAGATAACATGCTTTGTAGTCTTTAGAAGTACATAGATCCTTGTACATAGAGGAATAAAGGCCTAGTATCCTCTAAAAGAAAGAACTCTTATATAACCTTGAAAATATAGCTCAAAATATATTTTTTCATTGGGTTTGTGTTGGTGAAGAGAGTGGGATATTAGTCCCTCATTTATGGATGAGATGGTATCATAGTAGTTGCATCATTATCGTGATTTTTGTTAGGAATTTGAACATAACATTGCAGACCTCGGCATGGGTAAAGCAAGTAGAGACGGGTTGGAAGACCTATGGGAAAGAAATGCTTGGCTTCAAGAAGAGAATGAGCACTTGAAAGAGAAGGTTCAAATGTTCAACAAGAGGATGGAAGAGATCAAGAATCACATTAATATGTCTACCAAATTGTTGTCATTTTTAATGAAGAATTTTGAAGAACATTAAGACACACCCACAACGGTTATGGAAGATTGGGATGAGTATCGAGTTTACCTTGCACACCTGGGAGAAAAGTTTGTTCAATTGGATGGATAACAAGAGTATAGTCTTGCGTAGATGATGACTCAACTGCAACATGAGTTTGTTATAACCCTAAATTGCTCTATACATGCATACATGGGTTTTGGTCCTCTTACTTGCATTTTTTGCTAATGCACTGCTGAGTTTCTCTTCTTAAAAACTAATTTTTTGAAGATGTACGCACCCTGCACCATTATTGCCTGCGTACATACGCTTGTTGCACCACTACATCTCGTGTACATACATATGTTACACCATTACAGCCCGTGTATACTTGCCAAAGTTGCAAAAAATAAAAAGTTGCAAGGAATTTGTTGAGATTACGGGCTATTGGGTAGTTTCCCAACTAATCCACCTGCTATATCCCGTCACCCAACCGAATAACCATCCTTTTGTCATATAAAAGGAGGTTTTGGGGTCTCAGTTTACATCTAAGCATAAGAACAGTGAAAATTTGTCTGATTTCATTTCCCCTCCTTGCCCAAGATATTGCAACCCTTTTGTGAGAATTGCCTAGTATTCCATTATTAGCCCTTCTTCCTCCATCAGAACCCATTCACTTCCCAAGAAGAGATCAGGAGGTTGAGAGGAGAAGCCATACAAAGGTGCACTTGGATCTTGGTGATGAGGAGCCTGGACCAGGTTCGCAGAATGGTAGCCGAATTTGATTGTAAAGGTATAATCATTGAGTTATTAATAAAAGAATTACTTTTCCTGTCCCAAATCATGGTGTACTGAATGCTTTTATTGATTTATGTTTTGGCATTCTAACACCTAACCCTAATTTGTATATGGAATAGCATTCTTGTAGTTTTTTGTTTGTCAATCTTTGGATGCAGGTCAGCCCTAGGAGGAGGCGTGCAGTCAACAAAACTTTCAAGCATGAGGGGATCATCACCAAACGTGGAGTAGAGGTATAGTTACCCGATCTCCCTCATCTTTGATTTTCTTGTATTAGTTTTGGTATGCTTGGGGTAGTTTAGAGAAGTAGTTGACTTTTAGACGTTTAATTTATCTTCCTACATTTTGAACCATGGTGTAGTCATAGGGGTTTTTTTCCCTCTATCAGAATTGGCAACCATATTGGGGAAGCCTCTAGGGTCTTTTAGGGGATTTTGGGTTGTCTTATTGGTTTTGTTTTGCCTTTCGAGTTTTTGTTGAGTCTTCAGAGTCTTTTAAGGGATTTTGGTCACCTCATGGTGCCATACCAGTTCTCCTTGCCCTATAAGACTATCTTTTTTTTTTTTTTTTTGTTTTTTTTTTTTTAAAGAATTACAGAGGTGTACGTGTCCTGCTTTGGGTCAGCCCGTGTACATACGTGCTCTGATCAGTAAACAACCCGAGTACATACGCAAGTTGTTGAAGCAATAGTAGCATATCTGGTTCAAGATTTTTCTTTTGAAAAAGAGGCAGCCAACCTCTTTCCTGATTGATGTTTATACTTCTCAGGTTTTCTTGACAAAGTCCATAGTCTTTGTTTTTACAACCATAGCTTGGGTTAGAATTTAGTTTACTTGTCTTTTTGAAGTTTCTTGTGTTTACTTCTGAAAGGGTTTTAAGTGAGTCTTTGAATGATTGATCTGCCTATTTGGTTTCTTTAGTGATTCTCTGTGATCCACAGTGGGCCAAAGATCTATTTTAGTCTTGTCTTCTTGTTCTTTTTACCCCTTTTCATTTTCTTTGAAAAAAGAGAAAAAAAAAAAAGATTTATTTTAGTTTTTCTGTTTGAAGCATTTAAAAAAAAAAAAAAAAAAAAA